>PVIC010025186.1:0-25493 GCA_004025085.1 Thryonomys swinderianus
GCGAATCTTGATGACAGACTTGGACTAAAGGAGCAGAAAAGGGTGACTGAAGTGGGCTGCCCGTGGATAGGGGGTCAGACATGGTGAGGGCGATGGTGTCAGTTTTCAGGTTGCTAGGGTGGAGGGAGAGACAGCTGGAGGTGAGGTCTTTGTCTTAGAAAAGCAGAGGGAGGAAGTAGAGACAAGTATTCCGTGTGGTATCAATGGGAGACTCAGGGTGGATGCCACGGATGACTACAGGGTAGCATTAGGGGTCCACCAATGAGCACTGGAAAAGCCTTGGGGCCTGGGCGGGGGGTGCTGCTGAGGGTAGATAAAGGTTTTGGAGAAGATGAGGATGGTCCTCATAGGAGTCGGGGTGGGGGGGCAAAGCGAAGGGATTGGGAGGCGATAGCAGCTGGGTAGAGGGGCTGGTAGAGGAGTGGGACACACAGGGTGGGGTTAGCACAGTGTGGGGGAGAGTAAGATGGCGGCCCGCACTCAGGAGGCCCCACAGTGTGGGAAGAGCGTCAGAAGAGGGTGGAGTGGAAAGCGGAAATTGAGGTACAGGTGGGGCCGTTTAAGGCATGGAGCGGAAGGAGGGGCCGGTGATTTCTCAGGTGGTGGCACTTAGCTGTTGGCTGGAGGGGAAGAGATGCCAGCACCATCTTGGGGCTATGCCTGTGTGTCGGCTGGAAGACAAGGGGCACAGGTGCCAGTTTGGCATTGTGAAGAGGAGAGGATATTTCCCATTATGGTTGGGACTGGGAGAGGTGAGGTTAGTGGAAAGAAGCAGCCTGCTGAGCCACAGGGAGGAGGAATTCCCCGCAAAGGTGGGGGCACCCAGCGAGGGTGAGGTGAAGGACCACCTGAAGGCCCCACCTTTGGGTGCCACTTGTTGTTGAGGAGCTGCACACGGGAGGGTGAGGCGCAGAGTCACAAATGCACACCAGACTGGGGAGGTTTCTGGAATGTTTCTGTTTAATGAATGCAGTGTAGGGCGTTATATGGCAGAAGCGGTGTGTGGGGGGTGTTGACGGGACCTGTAGCGCAGTGGCTGTCGGGACTGGTCTATGATTGGCAGAGGAGCGGCCCAACACTGGGGGGGCCAGGCAGTCCTTGGCTGTGGCGTGCTCTCTTTGGTCTGGACTTAGTCTACCGAGGGCCAAGGGCTCTCTCAGGACCCAGGAGACTGTTGTTCCGTGCGGTTGGCTCGGCCAGACTGGGATTTTGCCATCAATGACCCATCCAGAAAGTATGGTGAGCAAGTTACCTTGTCAATATTTATCAATGTATAATATTTTATGTTGCTTTTAAATATGCCAAACAAACTCCCTTGGATAACACTGGGTTAAGTTATAGGATCATGTGTAATTTTACAGGTCTTTAAGTACTAATTGGACTCACTGGTTTTTAATTAGATATGAAGGAACCTAATTCATCATTGGTTTTATTTATAAATTTAAATGTGCTGGTCGATCCGGCTCAACTGTCATTTTTCACTGTCCTCCATATATAGCTAACCCCAAATTCACTTATGGAGCCTTACTGTATTTTTAGCAGATATTTCCCTCATGTGTGTCTGACAAAGAAGTGCTTCTGGAAAGATGATGTTTCTTTCTGGCCTTTTTGCTGTTCTCTGAGTTGTCCTTTCCCTCATCTTCCTAGACATTGTATTTCCAGATATTATTCTTCCTCTAAGGGTCTCCTTAAGCAGCCATTCTACTTGATACCTCTCCAGATTACTCTGCCCAAGTCTGAGACCCCAATTATCAGTATATATTGTGCTTAAATGTGTTGCCTTTGATAAAAATAGCAGTACTATGAACTGTGGTTTTGAAGTTGATATTCTCTACTTAGATAACCTTAAGTTATATTACATGGGGAAATAAGATCAATAGCCTCAACACCAAGTTGATCTGAAGATGAAGTGATTGTGACATAGAAGTGTTAAGTAAGTGAGCTTTTATCATCACTGATGTGGCACTTAACATAGGCCATCTTTTTCATATGTTTTAAGTACAATATTGACTTTTTGACTGCATAAAATATGATTTACTATACAATCTCACCTCTTGTAATCAATCAGATCCCTTACCTGCCTGCGTATAAATCAGTTTACTGTTTTCCTTGAAAGAGTTGTCATATTAGATAGTTTTAGTTTTGTACTACTGGTATCTTTGTACATAATACTTCACATCCAGTGAACTACCCTTCATTGTTACTTCCCTGAATTATAATCCCCACAGTGCCCTTTATAAAAATCAATTAACATACAGTAATTGAATGATATGGCTCCTATGTCTGAAAAGATGTTCCTTAGAAAAGCATTAAAGTGTGGATGCACTTTGTTTTGCCTTCAACTTTTCCGTCTGATGTTCTTCATATTTTATTTGCATACTAATGTAATCCTGAACATCATTCAATGATCAGAATCCCTAAAATGGGCAGCCAAGCACTCCCTTTCAGTTTGAAAGATGTTGAAGGTTTAATTCCACCTGTGATTATAATCCTCAGTAATAATAACAGATTCTCAGTCCCTTCCTAATCAAGAACCTTACCTGATGAGCAAAATGGAAAAGCTATTATTCTGTTTCCATTTCTGTTTCAATGAAGCACTAACAAAAAATACAACAGCCAAAGAAGGAAGGGTGGATTGTTCTAATCCTGGCATAGGTGATACAACTCAGCTGGGCTTTCATGATACAACTGCTGTTGATGAAATTGAACTTCTGTGTTGTCCACAACCTTCTCCATCATCAAAATAATGAAAGGTGAGCGGCAATAGGAAAATGACTGGGGTTCTGTGAAATTACTAATGTCCCAGTTTCTTCAGATCAATTTCAGTCCATCAAAAGGAACGGAGGCCTCTAATGCCTTTCCTTGCCACTGTGCTTATATAGATAATTAAATGGTTCTTGTGCTTGTATTCATTAGCGGTCACAGAACATGATAGCTTGTCCCTTTAATACGTGAGTTAGGAATTACCTATGTACATTCTCAGCAAAGTTATCTGTGCCTCCCCCCGTTTTTTTTTTTTTTTTTTTTTTTTTTTGAGAAAAGGTCTTGCTCTGCAGTTCAAGCTGGCCCTGAACTCACTATGTAGCCCAAGCTAACCTCAAACTCATAGCAATCCTCCTGCCTCTGCCTCCTGAGTATTGGGATTACAGGCATGAGCCACCACGCTCAGCATTGTGGTATGTGGTTCCTGGGGCTTGAACTCAGGGCCTTGCACTTATGAGGCAGATGCCAGAACCACTGAGCTGAATCCCTGGCCCCATCCCCCTTTTCTAAGGCTTAAGTATGTTATAGTTTTATATTTTGCTTATTGCATGAAAGAAAAAGAATTAAACTTGAACAAGATACAAACTTTACATCAGCAGTGTTTAAAAACAAAACTTTTTTATTTTTTTTTAAGACAGGTTCTGGCTTTATAGTTCAGGCTGGCCTTCAGCTCACTATGTAGCCTAGGCAAGCCTAGAACTCAGCAATCCTCCTGTCTCTGCCTCCTGGATGTTGGGATTACAGGCATGAGCCACCATGCTTGGCGTTGTGGTGTGTGATACTGATTGCTGGTGGGTGTGAGTCACCATGCCGGGTATTATATGTGGTTATTGGGGATCAAACCAGGGTTTTTGTGCTGGCCAGGCAGGCACTAGAACCACTGAGCTAAATCTCCAACCCACAAAATTTATTCTTGATAGTACAAATACATTCATTTAAAAAATATTTTGCCGTAAAAATATTGCCTACATTTGCTTATTTGTTTGCATCGTAATATAAAAAGGACCTCAGATTATTTCTCTGGAAAAACAAAATTATGTAGCGTTTAAGGATAGGCGTTTTGGCGGTAGCCTGGAGTTAAATTTCAGATTTTCTCAGTTGTACCTGCTTATTTAGGCAGCTTACAAAATCTCTCTCTGTCTTGGTTTCCTCCTCTTTAAAATGATACAGTAATAGAAGTTATTTCATAAGGTGATTTTAGGGAATTATATAGTGTTCACAAAACAGCTCTAGCTTTGACATGGGGTATGCTAAATACATGGTTGCTATTACATGGTTAATATTAACATGGTTCATATCAGTTTATTTATTATGTTTGTGGTCCATAATGTATCCTTGTAGGGAACATGTACATGATATCTGTTAATTCCTGCTTTAATCCATCCTCTCTTTTCTTGGTACCAGGGATTGAACTCAGGACCTTGTGCTTGCCAGGAAGGGGCAGCCCCTCTGTCTACATTCCTGGCCCTTAATCCCCTTTTCCTTTCCAACTTTCATTTGTATTTTGATTTCTTTTTTTGATACATGTTTGCAATACATAATGTATTTACATGAGCATAACTCATCTAAATTTCTCCCTTCATGTCCTTTTGGTCTTCTACATCTTATTTTCTCCATCTTTAATCTTTATTTTTTTCCTTTTTGAAACATCTTCCTATTTTCTATCATCATCTTTTTAAGTGCTTTGAAAATGTGTTAGACTGCTTAAATGAATCCTCATGAGAAGCTGCTTTCTACTATTTAGGTTAGTCTGTTTTTATTGTTTATACAATAAAATATCAGAAATAAAGTTACTCCTGCAGTTGAGAACTAGAAGCTTTAGTATTTCCAGTGTGGGTCCACAGAATCCCAGTGCTGTTTTTTGCTGACTTGCATTATGACTGATGGTGGTCATTTTCTAATATTGCTGAAACTGTGCTATATCCTTTCTCTGTAAGAGTGCTCTATTCCTTCTGGAATTGTCTATAAATTACTTGAAGATATTTTGAGGACATCAGTTCAAAATGAATCTTGAAGTAGGATTGTTTGAACAGTAGTAATCACTATGACAGTGAATGGATTTGATCTTCAAATGGATATCTTGGCCTTGAAGTGGGTTCCTGAATTAGTTTGCAGTAATGTTACCTTAAAGAGCACAAAAGTGCACACAGCCAATACTCCCCAAATCACCCACGTACATTCTTCTGAATTTGAAAAAGTTTATTTTCTTAAAAAAGATGAAAACAAAGAATATGTGTGAGTGGGGGGGGGATTAGGAAGGTTTGAAGGTAGATGAGACAGTCACAAAAACTTTATCTTAATAGCAGCTCCGCCATTCATTAATGGCACCTAATGGCCTCATGTCCTTTGCCCTTCCCATATCTCAGGTTTCAGCCTTTATGAAGAGGTCAGAGGCTGCTGCTCCATGATCTCATTCCTTTGTCTGACAATCTGTAGTTCTAATCCCCAAAGAATTATTTAATGTGGAAATACTGCCTTATAATTTACCTGCCATTCAGAAACAAGCTGTGCTCTATGGCAGTCAAAACAGAAATGGGAAAAGTAGGGAGATGACTGTAACTGAAAGCAAATATGCCTATGAGTTTCAAAAGATTTTCTTGTAGAAAGAGAACGTGATTGAAAGGCTGAATGTTATCAGGTCATTTCTTGATTTTTGCAGTGGAAAGTTAATTTTTTTTTTTTTTTTTTTTTTTAGACAGGGTCTCGCTTTGCAGTTCAGGCTGGCCCTGAGCTCACTATGTAGCCCAGGTAAGCCTGGAGCTCAGCAGTCCTCCTGCCTCTGCCTCCCGAGTGCTGGGATGACAGGCATGAGCCACCACACCCGGCACTGTGGTATGTGGTATTGATCACTGGTGGGCGAGAGTGTCCACGCCCAGCACTGTATGTGGTTACCGGGGATCGAACTCAGGACCTTGCGCTTGCGAGGCAGGCGCTGGAACCACTGAGCTAAAATCTCCGGCCCAGAAAGTTAATTTTTAAGTCTCTAAATATGGTGACTAAACTTTAAAAAAAGCTGACATATAACTATTCAAGTGATTCTATGAATAAATCACATTTTACCCTTAAAAAGGTATCAGTGTATAAACTATTGAAAACATTTATGTTTTCATTCCAGATCAGCTAGATTTAATGATGTTTTGATTTAACGGCACAATGATACTTTTTCCTCCTTTGCCCATCATACCAGGGAGATAGCAAGTATCTCAACTCCGTCCTTTCCCTTTGAAAAGTCCTCAGGAAAGTAGAGGCCTTAGCTGTGCACGTTTCATGATTTTAAATGATGCTTACTATATCCTAGCATATTGTCCCCTTAGTTCTCTGGGGCTCTGAGGAATGCTGTACCGGCAACAGATGACAAGAGGCTAAGCCCTCGCCAGCCCCCAGGGCAGCAGCAGCAGAGCTGTCAGCTGAAAAGTCCAGTGTCCAGTGGACACCAGTGCGTGACCCTATCAAACGTGTATTTGCTCACTTCATGATAACTCTTTAACTTAGAAACGCTTATATTGCCATTCCTAAATGTATTGCTGAGTGTGTGTCAGTTTGAAATTGTGATGTTTGTATGTATGTGTGCTATATCATAGAAAGCAAAAAATAAATCCAAGCCAAAGCAACCTCCATATCCACACTTTAGTTTCCCGAGCAGCTTACTCTATGGCGTGTTTCCCCCCCCCCCTTTTTTTTTGTTTCGCTTTGGCCAACAAAACCAACAGGATCAGTCAGGCAGCTTTAGTCTTGCATAACATACTATGTTTTGTAGTCTTTATTGCTTCTTAAATTCTAGTTAAAGCTCTGGAAGATGTGTCTTCATGTGAATTTAGAATTAGTGAGGCAGAGGCAGAAAACTAGAGACTGAAAATCCATTTACTACGTAAATGGATGTGTGTGTGAAAGTATATGTGTATATTTTTTCTTTAAAAATAGGCTTTATGATTGCATTCTTTTAATTTTTTGATACTTTTTTTCCAGCTTCTTCCTATTTTAATCTCTCTATTCCTAAGTCCAGAGGCTCTTAAAAGTTGATTGCATCCTACTATATAGTTGGGGATATTGCAGTATTTCCACACTATGGGCCACAGTTATAGATCTACTTGTTTTTATAGCAATAAGCAATTTCTCACAAACTAGCTGATGCTTTTTTTCTTCCCAAAATATGTGTATTACCTGGTTTATCTAATTATATCTAAATGCTCCTTGCCTTCTAATCTTGCCTGCACTGCTTCTTATCCTTTTTCCCCACTCCACTTTTACCCTTTGTAGTTACTGTGTAGGTGAAAGAATGTCACACTTACAGCCGAGCTGACTTAAGTTTAAGTTTTAGATCTGCCACACAGTCGAATAATAATTAGTGAAAGTTCATTAATCGCTTAAGAAAACATTAAAATGTTCATCCACCAAATAGGATTAAGTGGTTAAATAAATATCAAGATATTCATCCCATTCATTTTTTTTTCTGTCCACTTTTTAAGTAAGTGCGTGTTTATTAGTACATTTTGGTACAGATAAGGATCTCATTCACCATAGGGAATTTGTACCTATACATGATATATCTTGGTTCTTGTTTTTTCCCTTTCCTCTGCCCAATCTTCAATCTTTCTCCCCCTCCTTATTTTCAAAAGATTTGTTTTCATTTTGTCCTTCTTTTCTCATTTTTTCCCTTTTCCTTGCCCCCCCCCGCCCCATTCCCTTACTGAGTTGAACATTTTCTTCCTATATCACACTATCTATTACATATTTTTGGTCCTCATTTACACTTCAGTTTCTTAAACTATAAAAAAACAATGTGGTATTTACATGTGTCTGATTTATTTTACTCAAGAATATGGTCTGAGTGTGCATCCATTTAAATGTCTCAAGTTTATCTTTATGGCTGAGTAGTATTCTGTTGTGTAACAAAATTCACATCTTTATCCATTCTAGTTGATGGACTGTTTTCAAGACTTAGCTATTACAAACTCTGGGACTATAAACATAGATGTGCCTACATTGCTGTGCTATGGAACTTTTTAAAATTAATTTTTATCTTTAATGGTATAGTGTATATACACATCTTGATCACACTCAATAGCTATGCAATAGCTATGGTTGGATTCTTCTGCAGTTTTGGGATCAAGGTAATGATTGCTTCTAGGAATAGATTTGTGAGTATTGCTTCTCTTTTTTAAAATTTGAAACTTTATAGGTTCATTATATGTACACATCACCATCACACTCAACATTGAGAATGTGTATCAGTATATGACATGACTTAATTTTCATTTTCCCTTTTTCCTACCCAACCTACAACTCTTCACCTCTTTACACAAGCTTTGTTTCCTTTTTTTACCATCAAATTTTTTCTTTCCCCTTGTTACTTACCCCTACACTCCATTTCCCTTTGAATGCATTCTAGAACTCATTTACATCTTTAGTTTTTGATGCCAGAAAAGACATGATATTTACAGATCTGTGACTTATTTATTTCACTTATGAGTATGTCTGTAAGGTATGTCCATTTGAGTATAAATGACTCAAAAGTATCATTCTTCATGGCAGAACAATACTCCATTTTAGAAAATAACCCCACATCTTCTTTATCCAATCTAGAGTTGATGGCCATTTTAGTTTTTCCTAAGATTGAGCTATCACAAACTGAGCTGCTATAAACATGGGTGCACATATGTTGCTGCAATATGAATCTTTTAACTCTTTCATATCTATCCCCGAAAGGGGAATAACAGGGTCAAATGGAGCCTCTAGTCCTAGTGTTTTTAGGAATCTCCACACTGATCCCCGTAGTGATTGTATAAATCTACATCCCCCATCCCAGCAGTGGAGAAGAGTTCTTTTTTTTTTTCTCCACAGCCTTGCTGGCTAATTAGCTTTGCTGGCTTATTTTGAAATAGCAGGCATTTTTTGTGGAGTGAGATGAAATCTTAGTGTTGTTTTCATCTTCATCTCTCGAATGAGCAGTGATGTCAAGCATTTCTTCTTCATTTGTTTCTTTGCTGCTTTTACATCCTCCTCTGAAGAGTGTTGGTTCATTTCAGATGCCCATTTTTGAATTGGGTCTTTAAATTTGTGGGGAGGCACTGATATTTTTAAGCTCTTATATATTCTAACAGTAGCCCTTTGTCTAGATGGTGAAAAGTTTTTCTCATATTGTTGTCTTTTTTGCCCTGCTGGTGTTTTTTTGTTGTTGTTGTTTTGTTTTGTTTTTGAATATTGCTTCCCTTTAAATTTCATTAAGGAGTTTTAGAAGTAGCAGCATTAGGTCTTCTCTAAAGTTCTTACAGAATTCAGCAGTGAATCCATCAGCATTTCCATCAACTTTTCTTTGTTGCTAGGTTTTTAATTATATCTCTTGAACTTCATTAATATTGGTTTGTTTAAAAATTTTATATCTTCTTATTCAGCTTTGGTAATTCATATGTGTCTAGTTATCTGTCCTTTTTTTGTTTTTTTATCTTATTAGAATACAGGTTTTTAAAGTAGGCATTGATGATCTTTTGGATTTCTGCAGGATCTATTGTGATTTTATCTTTTCATTGCTAATCCAATGGATTTGAGTCCTTCTTTGATAAGATTGACTAAGAGTTTTTCAATTTTATTTAATCTTTCAAGGAACCAACTCTTCAATTCATTGATTCCTTGCATCAGTTGTTTCATTGATTTTATATAATTTTCTTAGTCTCCATTTCATTCTCTCTTTGTATTCTTGATTCTTGGTCTAATCGTGATTTTTCTTCAAAGTCATAATTCCTTAACTCTGTATATACATCATTTCTACATAATTATTCAGATTTATGTTTTCTTACATTCTTTGAACTCTGTATTTGTGCTGGAGTGATCTACTGATCTCCTTTGCACTCTACCTCAGTACAATTTTGTGTGATTTCTTTCCAAATCTTGAAGGTAAATAAATGGATTTTCTAATTATGGGTGTGTCTTCAGTGTGATCTAGAAAACATCTGGGCTGTTATTGTATTAATTTCCTGGTAAGTTTCATCATTTTTCTTTCTGCAGTGTATATGTTTCATTTCAGCTTTGAATTAGTTGGAGATTTTGCCATTCTGAAAAGTTGAGAAATACTGTCAAACTATAGTGTGAAATTTGCATTCTATTATCATAAGTCACAGATGCCTGAAGCACTGAGCTAAATCCCTGGCCCCTCTATTAACAAGAGTCAAATTATTTATCTTCTATGGTTTAAAAGCTGTCTACTTTGTGCTGGTTTATAAACTTTGTCCATTTTCTTTTCTTTTTTTAGACAGGGTCTCACTTTGTAGTTCAGGCTGTTCTTGAGCTCACTATGGAGTCCAGGCAAGCCTCAAACTCAGCAATTCTCTTGCCTCTGCCTCCCAAATCCTGGGATTATAGGTGTGAGCCAACATGCCCAGCATTGTGGTATGTGGTACTGATCGCGTGTGGGCATGAGTCACCACACCTAATATTGTTGTATGTGGTTATAAGAGATCAAACTAGGGACCTTGAGCTTGCTAGGCAGGTGCCGGAACCACTGATCTAAATCTCTGACCCCAAGCTTTGTCCATTTTCCTATAGGGTTGTTTGCCTTCTTTCTTTATTTCAAATAAACTGTATCATATATTTAGGCAATTAGCTTTTGATGATATGTGTTATAACTATTTTCCAGAGTTTCTGTTGCCCTTTCGATTTTGCTTATGATTCTTCTTTTGCTATGCAAAATATTTAAATTATGAAAAATCAAATCTACCCTTATGAATTTGAGTTGTAATTAGATTTTGTTGTCTTCTAGATCATAAGATTTATACATTTTGAAAAGACAAATGGATAGACATACAGTTTCTTAAAAATATTTCTTCAAGTTTTATTAGTACTTTTTTTTTTGCCCTATATGACCATATCCATTGTGGGGTATTGCTACATACACGTGCATTACACATCTTAGTTCTTTTTGTATTCCAAATTCATTTGGTTGAAGAACACAATGTTGTCAGTTCCCTGGATACCGGGTTGGTAATATGCAACCAAGCATTTGATTTCTAATCCACACCAGCTTCATGTGGTAGCTGGTGATATATGTATTTTAGAAATGAAGCAACTGGAGCTTACATAATTAGTGAGCACCTGAACTAAAAGAGAAAGTCAATTCAAATTCGAGTTTTACTCTGACAGCTGGTGCTTATGGCTTATCCTAGAGCTAGAGGCATTCATAAGAAATTCCCAGGTATACAGCATCAATGAGAATAGTGCAATTGTCTAATCCATAATTTTAATCAAAGAAACTTCCTGTAGTATATTTCACACATTCCTAGGTATTTTAGTTTATTAAAATGAAGTGTTCTTTTCTAGAGGAATTATGACAAAAATAGCTTACAATTTTACTGGTTCTTCCAGGACTGGTAGATTATCTTTTAAACTTATCAGTGTTTTGGAATGAAAAGGAAATGCAGAGATAGCCTCCACTTTTCCCCCCCTGCTCATGCTCGCCTCCCTCAGACCGGCACATACTCCTACCGTGACGATAAGTTTACATGTGTTACATGATAGATACGATTAATGACTAATGAGTCGAGTAAGACTTCTGATTGATTCTGAGCAGTGACAGAGGTAGATGAGTGTTCTTTTCTAGTGCATCATCTGCATATATCTTTGATGTTTTAGAAATTTTTCTTGAACGCCCACTGTGCACTGGGAACTTTTCTAAATTGATAAAAGTGTATAGTAAATAAATATTCCTTTAGTTTTTAAACTTCAAGAAGTTAACAAAGTTACAATGAAGTATCTGAATCTCAAACAGAAAATTAGTGTTTGGTATCTGCTATGTCTAGTCAGACTCCACAAACACATTTGGATAAGCTAAAACACCTGGTGAACAAGCTAATAGCAGAGGAAAAAATGCTCATTAGATGCATTGCAGAAATAGAGAAGTGTCTTTTGTGCCATCCATAGCACAAATATATATATTTGTGTATTTGTATAATAGCACATTGTCTACTTTACCACTGTTGGAAGATTTTACTTATACTGATAAATCTTTAGCAGGGAGAAGCAACTCTGAATCTTAGTGGTAGTAGCTTAAGTGTGCTTGTCAAGAAAATAACCTTTTAAAATATAAAATAGCTACACACTGTCTCATGGGATTTAGCTTTCTGTATCTGTGTTCTGCAGGCGAGCACCATATACATTTATTGCCAAATGTGCGATCAGGGCATTGTAAATGCCTGAAGGATAAGGCCTAACTGGAAGAGAGATAGTTTCTCCAGTGCTCAACACTTCTACACCTCGTTATCTAATCACTTTCTGGGGCTTTATTATCATTTGGGGGAATTTTGTAGCTTTGCTGTCTTCAGCATTTGTTCCTTTTTCCAAGCTTACATTTTTTTTTTTATTGTTTACCAACAGAGTGGTAAAATGCAGACTTGGAAAAATTGTTTTCATTTCAAAAGGAGCAATTGTTTTTACAGGATTCCTCTGTGTACAATATTTTGGAAACCAGATGTCAGTACCTTCTGACATTTCTATAAAAATCTGAGGATGTGTTATGAATCTAGGGTTTGGGTAGAAAAATAGAGGAGTAAATTTAAATTTGATACATGAGTTATAGTTATCCAGGCAGTTGGTCCAGGGGCATTGTTAGTATTTCTCTTTGTGACAGAATGTTCATTATGGTAGAATTTTTTATGCTGTTTTATATTGGGGTTCCTAAAGCAAAGATCACAACAACTTAAACCCACTGTAAAATCGGACTTTGCCAGACATTTTGACTAGATCATCATCTTATACTGTATGGATACAAAAGGAACAATCTTTGTCCACCTATTCCAGAACCCAAGACTAAGGAAATAATAATTCACCTTAAAATTATTGGAAATTTTACTGAGTAAGTAATGAATTGGAAATAACTACTCTTTCAATCAATAAAGAGATAAAAATAGTTTTGTACTCTGGAGTATGATACAATTAAAATATTACAGTGCAGCCTGTGAGACTGAAACAGGAGAACCACAAGTTTAAGCCCAGTGTGGGGAATTTAGTCAGACTTTTTTTTTCTAAAATTAAGAGTTTGGTATGTAGCTCATTGGGAAGACCTTGTTTCAGTCCTCAGTACCCCTCTACTATATCACTGGATAGATCTCTTCATATTGAAACAAAAAGTCAATCTTGTTAGAAAATTGATGCATATATGTAAAACCAAGCATTAGTTTGTATATCTCTAGAAAATATCTAGGAGAACACACAACAAGCTGAAGTTAGCAAAATTTTGAGTAGTAAAAGAGTGAACAAAATTTTCACCTTTAGCCCATTTAAAAATTATTTTGGTTCAATATTTTTAAATTAAGAAAAAAAATTTAAATGTGCAAAAATATTCAAGAAAATATTCTGAGTGAATGTCATCCAATTCACTAGCACTTAAACAGAGTTCATACATGTAGTTTAAAAGAGGGATGGTGAGGGGAAAGAGAAAAGAGAACTATGTAATACATTTAGATGATTGCAAAGAGGAAAATATTAAATGAATTTCAGGCAGCTGTAGCAAATGATAAATTGGTTTTTGTTTTCTTTTATTTTATTTTTTGAGACAGGGTCTTGCTTTATAGTTTAGGTTGGCCTTGGGCTCACTATGTAGCCCAGGCAAGCCTTGAACTCAGCAATCCTCCTGTCTCTGCCTTCCAAGTGCTGGGATAACAGGCGTGAGCCACCATGCCAGCATTGTGGTATATGATACTGATTGCTAGTGGACATGAGTCACCACACCTGTTATTGTTGTATGTGGTTATCGGGAATCAAACTCAGGACCTTGCTCTTGCTAGGCAGGCACTGGAACCACTGAGCTAAATCTCCTGCCCAATAAATTGTTTTCTAAAATAATGCATTTCAATGATTTGTATTAATCATTCAGCATAATGACATAAGTAGTTACTATTCCTTTAACTGTAACTTGTTTGAGAGGCAATAGCGGGACATAGGACTACATGCTGTACCTTTGGTGTGAATTTAATTAGTAAAAATCCTTGGTTGAGTCCTGAGTTATATCCTTCCTCTGCTATGTTTTTGAGATAGTGAGTTATATATCGGAAATTATGATATTTTATTCTAGGATAGCTCAAGTTCATCTTGGTGGTAAAAAGCAGGAGATGGTGAAGTATTTCTCCACTGACCATCTAAAAGTCGAGCTGACTGCTTTATGAAGTAGCCCTGTGGTTTTAGCTGTTATGTTTAATTGAGTGCAAACTGTGCCTACTCTGTGTGCTGTGAAGAGTAGAATTACTTGTATTTCCAGCATATCGTTTCTCTTAGGCCATTCAGCTAACTTTGTAAGCATGCAATTGAATTTGCTTCTAAATACAAGCAACAAATCTTTTTCTCTTACTTACAGAATCTCTTTTTCTTTTCCAGTTTTGATGTTTTCACTTAGCAATGAGATGACTGGTAGCTCTGACTTGCCGTAGGCAGAGGAGTTTCCTGGAAATAATAATAAAAAAAAAATTCAGTGCCATTAGCCAGAACGTGCCAAAATATATGCCATTGTTATGTTGCTCTTTTTTTTTTTTTTTTTTTTTTTGAGTCAGGGTCTCGCTTTGTAGTTCAGGCTGGCCCTGAGCTCACTATGGTGCCCAGGCAAGCCGCTGGGAACTCAGCAATCCTCCTGCCTCTGCCTCCCGAGTGCTGGGATTACAGGCGTGAGCCACCACATCCGGCATTGTGGTATGCGGTGTTGATTGTTGGTGGGCGTGAGTCTCCACGCCCAGCATTATATGTGGTTACAGGGGATCGAACTCAGGTCCTTGCGCTTGCGAGGCAGGTGCCGGAACCACTGAGCTAACCCTCCGGCCCAGTGTTGCTCTTCTTATATTTGGGTTTTTCATATAAGAAAAACTATACTCTGCCCATTGTGTATAAATACCATTTTCTTCATGTGTTCAACTGTTGATGAACATAAAGGCATTTCCGTAGCTATTTTGAATGATACTTCTGTGTAGATAGATATGCATGTATCACTGTAATATGATGCTTTAACCCTTTTGAGAGGTTGCCTAGGCAGGAAAGAGATGAGTTGAAAGAAATTTCTAGTTTTAATTTTTGAGGACTCTCCATATTGATTTCCAGAGTCTCTCTATGCAGTTCAGAATAGCCTTGAAGTCACTCTGTAGCTCAGGCTGCCTGTGGAGATCCTCCTGTCTCAACATCCTGAGTGCTACACATAGAATTATAAATGTACCACTTCCCTGACCAAAGTAGCCATTCTTTCTGGAGAAAAGTGGAGTGTCAGTGTCTTTGTTTTTCCCTGCTGGTTAAAGATGCCAGGTACTTTTTCATGTTGGCATTGGCCATCCACAGTTTTTGTTTCATAGATGTATATTAATTTCAGTTGCCCATTTTTATTCTTTTATTATAGGAGTCTATTTTCTTTTTACCTCTTTATGTATTCTAGATGTTAGTCCTGTCTAAAGGGTAGCTAGCACATGTTTTTCCTATTTTGTATGTTGACTTTTAACTCTGTTGATTTTTTTACTGTACAAACTTTTTTTTTTTTTTTTTTTGAGACAGGGTCTCGCTTTGTAGTTCAGGCTGGCCCTGAGCTCACTTGTAGCCCAGACAAGCCTTGAACTCAGCAATCCTCCTGTCTCTGCCTCCCAAGTGGTGCTGGGATTACAGGCATGAGCCACCACGCCCAGCACTGTGGTATGTGGTATTGATTGCTGGTGGGCGTGAGCCTCCACGCCCAGCATTGTATGTGGTTTCCGGGGATCAAACTCAGGACCTTGGGCTTGCCAGGCAGGCGCTGGAACTACTGAGCTAATCCTCCGGCCCCCTACATGTTTAATTTTTTGAAGCTACTGTGAATGGGATTGTTTTACATTTCTTTCTTTTTAATAATTTTTTATTAGTATATGTTTATCATGCTTCCATTTCTCTCTCAGCGGGTTTATAGGAACACTATGGACTTCACTTCTGCAAGTCTTCATTTTTTGAAGTTTTGGGTTTGCTCTGTAAAGAAAATGCCATTTGTAAGGATAGTTTGATTTCTTTCTTTCCCATATCTGTTTCTTTTTCTTTCTCTTACCTGTTTGTTCTGACTCAGTTTTCCAGTACTACATTGAACAGCCATGGAAAGAGTGGGCATAGTTGTTCTGTTCCTCATTTTAAAGGAAATGCTTTTGGTTTTTCTCCATTTACTATGCTGTTGGCTTCATATTTGTCATAATGTCATATTTGTCATAATTTGACACAATCAGTGAACTGTCACACATGGTAATACTACCTTCCAGGAGTATTGGGATGAGTTTTGTAGTGTTCTTTTCATTTCGAACTCATGAAAGAGTTTGAAGAGTATTGGCATGAGATCATTCCTGAAGATCTAGTAAATTCTGCAAGAAATCCATCATGTCCTGGGCCTTTCTTTGTTGGTAGGTCTTTTCTCTTCTCTGCTGCTTCTGTTTCATTGTCTATTACTGATCTATTCAGCATTTTTCAAATATCCTTTTGGTTCAGTTTTGGTAATTTGCATGTGTATAGGAATTTCTCCTTTCCTCTATGCTCTCCAATTGACCAGAGATAAGTTATCAAAATAGTTTCTTATAATTTCCTTATAATTTTCTGGGGTTTTGTGCTCAGTTATGATGTCACCTTTTTTTTTTTGAGACAGGGTCTCGCTTTGTAGTTCAGGCTGGCCCTGAGCTCCTTATGTAGCCCAGGCAAGCTTCGAACTCAGCAGTCCTCCTGTCTCTGCCTCCCGAGTGCTGAGATTACAGGCATGAGCCACCACGCCTGACATTGTATGTGGTTACCGGGGATTGAACTTGGGACCTTGCGCTTGTGAGGCAGGCTCTGGAACCACTGAGCTAAATCTCCGGCCCCACATTTTCACTTTAAATCATGTTGGTAAAAGTTTTTTTTTTTCTTCTTCTTCTTCTTTCCATTAGCCTTTTAAACCAGCCAGTTCAGGATAGAGAAGATTGTTCTGCCAGTTGCTAGCCGGGCAAAGACGAAACATCTTTGAAATTACACAGTGTTTGTTGGTATTTGACACAAATCTCTTTGCTAATTTTGCATGAGAAGCCAGAGATAGGAGTTAATTAGGCTGGCAGGATTCCAGTCCTGGTTCTACCAGTTATTTGTGGTAGGAATTTTGCCCATCTGAACTTAGCTTTTTGGCCCCAACTTTCTCCTCTGTGAGGTGGCCAAAACAATGCCAACACGCAGGAAGCACTCAGCCAATTTGCTGCTGCTACTCACAGATCCCTCTGGTGGCCTTACACTGATGGTGCTCATAACTGTGACCTGGTGCAGACTTTTGTGAGGTCATCCCTTATTAATTGTCCCATGTTAGCTGATTCTTTGCAAGGGGTTAGGTTGGTTTAATTTCTCAGTGTTTCTCATGTTGGTGTTACAGTGAAACAAATGAGCTGGACAGTACAAGGATGTTTTTACTCCAGCCACACCTATGTCCTCACAGATCACCCACTTCTGAAGAGGCATGTTGTGTAACAATGACAGAAATACCTTTAACTTGTGAACAACTACTAATAGGAGTAATGTTCACTTAGGTATTATAGTACTGTTTTCGGTTGTCTCACTCGAGGCCTGCATCATCCACATAAATCTGCATCATAAATCACTGCTGAGAAGTTTGCAGTCCCTTCTCTGATCTCGGCATGCTGTGACAGGCCTGTGAACACAGGCTGCCCCCTGGGAGAGGCTGCACATTCTAGTGAAAGGGATTCAGAGCTGTATTTTGGGATTTTTTTTTTCTCCTACCAAGTGAACAGCGTTTTAGGGCTGAAGGAGAAGAAGAGCTAATCAGTGATTTTGTTTGTGTGTTTCTTGATTTTCTTTCTTTCCAAGGCAGTCAGCAGAAGGGAAATAAATTGATTATTAAAATGTTTAAATCTGCACCAGAAGCCTTTCTGTTTGAGGCCAGGTTTTTAAAGCTTTTTTTTTTTTTTTTTTTTTTTCTGTGTCTTTCTCTTCTCTTCAAAGAGAGCAAAGGACAAGTGCGTTTGGAACACATGCCAGTTAGGGTGTTTATAAAGCCAACTGGGAGAGAATATCACCATCCCCAACCCCAAGAACAGGCTAAGCAGAAAACTAATTCTCTGGTTCCAAGGAGGAGGGAAAATTGGAGAAGCTGTCATCTAGATTTTTTTTTTTTTGAGTCAGAATCTCTCTTTGTAGTTCAGGCTGACCCTGAGCTCACTGTGTAGCCCAGGCAAGCTTCAAACTCAGCAATCCTCCTGCCTCTGCCTCCCGAGTGCTGGGTTTACAGGCATGAGCCACTGTGCCCGGCTCTGTGGTGTGTGGTACTGATTGCTGGTGGGCACAAGTCACTACACCTGGTATTGTTGTATGTGGTTACCAGGGATCAAACCAGGGAACTCGCCCTTGCTAGGCAGGCACTGGAACCACTGAGCTAAATCTCTGGCCCGGTTTTCTGTTATTTTAAACTCTGGTCAGAAATAATAAGTCTGTGTGTGTTCTACGGTGGGAAAAATTCAGATTTCAGGATATCCAAATGTAATGACATAAAATAACTTGAATGAGTGTGTGTGTGTGTGTATCCATTTGATGTCTGTCCTGGTCATAATTACTTAAGGAATCAAACTTCAGGATTTGCTTTAGATCTGCCCAAACTGTGAATGCGCCTTGATTTGAGTATCCTTGAATTCCCACCTCTTCAGGCTGTAAAGACAAAAAAAAAAAAAAAAAAAAAAAAAAAAAAAAAAAAAAAAAAAAAAAAAAAAAAAAAAAAAAAAAAAAAAAAAAAAAAAAAAAAAGCCTGTTCAAAACAGTGCACCTAGAGTTTTAGATTTTGTATGGGCAACCGTGTCTACTCACGTGCGTGGGTACTTAAGTATGTAGCAAACATTTTTTGCTGGGCATGCTCTAACTGGAGCTATCAGGGGTATCATGAAAGGCAGATCATGATTGCTACCTTCAAAGAGTTTGTATATGCAATTTAGCAGAAGGATTTACTACCCACTGTGTGCAATAGGGATGTTAGATTATGCTTTAAGAATATTTCCAGTGATCCCTGATTCTTACAGTTTAGTTAGCTCTTATGACAGTAGGCACTTAATTCTTTTTTTGTTCCTGTCCTTAATATTCTCTTGGCTTACTTTTCTCCTTGTTTCCAGGGCAACCGCTATTAAAAGGTATCCCTAACACTATGCATGCCAAACCCTGACATCCCCTTTAAAATGTAGCCTATTTGTTAAGGAAAAATAAATTTTCTTATTTGAAAAAATAATGAGAACTCCAAAAAGATAGTCCTCCTAATATGAGATGTTGAAGTGGAGATTTGCATAATGTTCTGTGATTGGTTTAAATTCATAAATCTGTTTCCCTCCAAATTGGTGTTCAATCACATATTTGTACAGATGTTTCAAGACTTTGAATTGAGCTCTTTTTGAAGACTCAGATTCTACACAGAATTATAGCAGTTACACACCTGTGGAAACAGGGCTCTGTGCTCAGGTATTATACTCAGAAAGATGTGTTAAACTCCCGAAAGGCTCCTGTGGGCTTTAATCCAGAAGGAAAGCAAGATAATTTTATGTTCGTATTCTCCCACATAGCCTCCTTTTCATTTGGCTGTATTAGGAGATTGCATACTTTTTTTTTTTTTTTTTTTTGAGACAGGGTCTCGCTTTGTAGTTCAGGCTGGCCCTGACCTCACTATGTAGCCCAGGCAAGCTTCGAACTCAGCAATCCTCCTGTCTCTGCCTCCCGAGTGCTAGGATTACAGGTGAGAGCCACCACGCCTGGCGAGATTGTGTACTTTTAAGTTAGCTGTAGCCATTGGCCAGGGCTTGACCTCACCAGAAAAACAAACCTGACGTGGGGAGAGAACTGCACAGAACAGAGCCAAGTCCATATTCTCTGCCTAAAATATTGTTGTGCAAACATGCATGTTAGTTACAGCCTGGCATTCAGTATCTGAAATGGCCTCACTGGCCCTGTGCTGATCCCTTTCATTTTTACCTTTTAACCTTCATTTTTAAAAGTTCAGCGCAAATACCATGCTCTCCATCAAATATTATGCTTCCCATACAAAAAAAAAGTTCACGTCCCTAAAATTCCATATTGTTTTGCTTAAACCTGCCTTCCTCTACTGTCATTACAAGTTACAACATTTTTATTTTTTCTCCTTCTGCGTTTTAAGTCCCTTTAAGTCAGGGATATGTTCTTTTCGGTGTCTATCAGCTCCTAGCACATAGTAATATAATGCTATGTACTGGTCATACTATTTCACAGGTTACTATGACATTTTATTTTTTGATGCTATCATCATCCCTATTTTACTAGCAGAGTTGAGACAGAAAAAGTAATAACTGAATCATAAAATTGTGGGTAAGCAAGCGCCCTAAAGGTGAATCTGTGCTGAACGGGGAGCAGGATTTAGCGGATGTCCTCCTGACCGCGATGCTTTTATTTTAGCTGAGTGGGATACACACTTGGGAGCTTATGGTTTAGTGTAAAATGTCTACTTTTTGCTCTTGCAACATATTGATTTTTGGCTCTCTGCTCCATGTTTTTTTTCAAGTCTGGACCCAGTTACAAGAGGAGATATTATCTGGAATGTTGCTAGAGGTTATGTCAGGTTACGTCAGTGGAAAAGAAAGTGGTGTGAATTGTTTACCAGTTCTTAAAACTTCTTCCCAGAAGTAATGTCAGTTATTTTTCTTCATGAAGTATTCATCAGCCAGAACAAGCTAGTTGGCCTTACCTAGTTTGAAAACAGGACCGGGAATAGTCACACTACACTCATTTATATCTAAGTCCCTTGGAGAGCACACAGTGATAAAGTTCGGGAGCACCCAGCCCCACCCTGGCCCCCTGGTTTCTGAGCCCACGAGTTTAAACAAAGACTGCTTTCCAGGATCAAACGTTCTGTCTTGTGGAAGAGTACAGGAAGGGTGAAAAATTAGAATTTAGGTAAATGACAACATTTGTCAACATGAGTCGGCTGTTTTGCCTCTCACTGGCTCACAGGTGTTATAAAATTTAATTGGTCGCTCCTTCTTTTCTTCCATAATGTCTTTCTCAGCACTGTAACACAGCAGGTGCTTATAAAAAAATCATTGAAGTTGTTCTGATTTTTATATCTATTAGAACCCTTTATTTCATTAGACGTACCCAGGTCTATTGCATTAGTTTCTTTTAATGCTTTATCTGACTAGCAGTTTTAAGTGAATCATTGTGTCTACATTTTGCCCTTTTGGAATAGAAAATGGTCAGATTGCCTTACAGATGCTTCTGTATGTTTTTCCACAGAGTTTTTTTTTTTTTTTGTAGTAACTTGGGATCGAATTTGGGCCCTTGTGTGACCAAGGTTGGTGTGGTACCACTTGAGCTAAATCTCTAGGCCCCACTTCTTTCTATATCTTTTTGAAAGTATCTCAAATATAACAAATTAAATATAGATTATATCTCATAGGAAATACATATACCTTTGCTTTTAAAAATGAGATTCTCTCCCAGCACTCGGGAGGCAGAGACAGGAGAATTGCTGAGTTCCAGGCTTGCCTGGGCTACATAGTGAGCTCAGAGCCAGCCTGAACTACA
The DNA here is from genome assembly GCA_004025085.1 of Thryonomys swinderianus. Taxonomy (NCBI): domain Eukaryota; kingdom Metazoa; phylum Chordata; class Mammalia; order Rodentia; family Thryonomyidae; genus Thryonomys; species Thryonomys swinderianus. Next base: position 21,292 of record PVIC010025186.1, read on the forward strand.
AAGCCAGACCCTGTCTCAAAAAAAAAAAATGAGATTCTCAAGTTTTCAGTTGTTTATGAAAATCATTTATTTTAAATACCAAATTCTGAAACTTTTCATTCATTTATGCATCCACTCAAGTATTTCTGTTGGGCACTTCAGCACATGTATTTCCATAGATGTATCCATGCTTTATGACTAAAGCTAAAAAGTTATATGTACATAAATCCCAAGGTACAGCGCCAGGTGGATGTAAGTGCTTGAACATCACCAATGTATGACTGTGGTATCAGTGACATTATCATTAAATAGTATTATTAATACAGCCAAGTTCTACCCTATAGTGAAAGTAAGGTATCGGGATAATTAGAACAATTTGATTTTTTATCACCATATGCTCTTTTCCTTTGCCTTACTTTTCCTCTTTATCTAATGCTATTCATGTAGGACATGGTGCCTCTTATTTCCCATCATTCCTTCCTGTGACCAGATAAATCACTGGGAACCACATGCATCAGTTTTGCTTAGATGAATACCTCAGGCTTACCTTGCTACCCTAATAATCTAGAAAAATGAGGACTAGAATGAGCTGCCAGCAATCCCAGATGCGCAGGTGGACTAGGCTTAAGGTGGGATTTTTAAAGGAATTTTTAGTCTGATAATTCAGCCAACTACTTTTGAAAGTGCATGTTCCGGGCTGGAGATTTGGCTCAGTGGTTCCAGTGTCTGCTTTGCAAGCACAAGGTCCCTGGTTTGAGCCCGGGAACCACATACAACAATACCAGGAGTGGTGGCCACGCCCATTGGCAATCAGTACCTCATACCACAAATGCCAGGCTTGGTGGCTCAAGCCTGTAATCCCAGTACTTGGGAGGTAGAGACAGAAGGATTGCTGAGTTCAAGGCCTGCCTGGGCTACATAATGAGCTCAGGGCCAGCCTGAACTACAAAGCGACCCTGTCTCAAAAAAAAAAAAAAAGTGCATGTTCCTTAGACTTTGACTGTCCATGTTTCTATTTCTTAGACTGTGAGTCATATTTTAACCTATATTTTTGTGTTTCCCTATGACACTAATCTCAACTTACTCTTTAATTTTTTTGCCTTTATTCTTTCACATTTATTTACTTGTTACATTTTAGGGTATTGTTATTTGCCTTTATTTTTTAGGTTACTTTATATTCCTATCTTGTTTCAACTCTGTTGCCTTCAGCTCTGCCTCCCTTCTACTATAAAAAGAATTCTGTTTTTCTCATACAAATATATAGTACTTAGCCGGCATGCTAGGGACTCCCTCACATGTCACCTGTTAGCATCTCTGAACCTATGGCTTCATCCCAGGTCATCACAGTTACAATTCCTGCATCATTTCCCTAGTCTTCCTGAATTTCAGTAGCCAGTTGGCAGTGCACCTATAACTGAACAGATTTCAGGGATGTGGGATTTTCAGTATTAAACTGGAAATGGCCTTTGCTGATCACCCTACAAGGAGACTGCATTAATAAAGAGTTCCAGTTGAGAAATGAGATATAACCTCCACTGTTCTTTTGAGTTTCAGTGCTGGAATGCAACCTAGGGCCTCGCACATATTATACATACTAGTTAAGTGCTTCTCAATTGATATGTCCAAAGGTTTATTTTCTGTTACTTTGATCAGAATTTCCCAGAAGAAGTGTCATTATAAGTTCCAGTTTGAGGAATGGTAAGTTAGTCATTCCTTTCGTCTTCAGAATAGCTGCAAATTTGGATCAGTTGTGTTTCTCTGCAAGAAAATGCCTACCTTTACTCTTTATGTTGATAAATATTGTCATATTGTATATGTTCATTAGTTACTAAAAATTAACTACAACTTTGGAATATACTGAAGTGGTTCCTAGCACAATATATTATATGTAAGCTAACTCATGGATTTGCACACAGTAATTATAAAATAATGGACTATACCTTAAATTCTGTCAGCATATTTCCTGTAAAAACATTATTTTATACTCTATTAAATAGATACGTGTTTTACTAAAGTACCTGAAATATGCCATTTTCCTGGAATTTAAGATGAGACTAGAAGATTGGGCATATTTATGATAGTCTATCATGACATGTTAATGTCTGCTTAGAAAATTTCTCTAGCAGCAATATGTTTAAGACCTAACATTTATCTCTGCATCATTTATTTAGGGTGAGGAAAGAAAAGACATCGAAATAAAATGTCATCTATATATTCTTGTCTACCTAGGAAATAGATGTCTGGATTTCATCTTGATATTTATTTTCCATAAATCTCTGATACTTAGTTTTTATTCATCGTCATAAAGTCCTCTCTTGCTATTCCATTTTTTCTCAAGGCTTATGAAACTGTAAATCAATTAAGTTGTGCTGCTAATAATTGTTTTGTGCTAGGAGAATTACAAAAGATAAATGAAGGTTGAATTTTGTTAAAGGCAGAACATTTATATTGCCCACAAAATACACTGATAAATTACAAAAGTATTTCATGTTCCTAGGAAAATGTATAAATAATTGTGAGTGTTTCTGTGTACAATTGAACACTTGTATTCAAAGTCTAATCATTAAGGATTTATACAGTACAAATATTACTATCAAAGTACTGTTGTCCTACTGTCTTATTAGTAAAATAAGCTTATGAATTACTTATGATTTCACCATTATAATTAAGACACTGCTATTTTACAACAAACATAGTAAGTTAAATTCACCACCCTATGCTTTTTATCAACTTTATAACTCACAAGAGAGAATGGGTGTAAAGGTGTTCATTTCAAATGAAGCATTACTTTCATTTTGATGAGTAGAAAAAATTTTAGTATTAGATGACTATAAATCAGAATTTAACCTCTTTTTGTAACTCTGATCTTTCCTCTAATGAATCTGCCTTCTTTTAGAGAGAGAAAAATATCTAATTGTGGAATTGCAGTTACAATATTGGTAAAAGATCTCAATTATTTTTATGTTTATATTTCAAATGATACTAAAACTTCAGTTAAAATATAAAATGTTTTGATTGGTCCCCTGTAGAGCTTCTTCATGATACTCAGATTTGAGCATTCAGGCGTTGTTTGGGATAACTTAAGCTGAGGAAAAATACCTCATTTTTTATTGATACATGTTTGTATAATAATTACTTTCTTTGTGGGAAATTGGTGCATTTACATAACACATTTAATTATTTTTTCAACCTCTTCTGAAATCTATTTGTAAGTAATCTCTTTGTTGTTCACTACATTTTTACTTTATTATAATTTCTTAAAATTATATAACCATTACTTTTCCAAATAAAGGTAATTTCTTAGAAATATAAAACAGTACAGATATTAAATAATACCACCATAATATCAGGTTTTTCACTGATGAAAGTTGAATATTTTTTCATTCTAAGGTATATCACCATGCCACAAAATTTTGTTGAGTCTCATGGTCACTCAAATGTGAAGTTACATTTTGTTTATTTCTGAAAAGAATTTAAAGAACTTCATTAAAGTGATCAGACTCAGCCTCATGTTGTGTCCATATCTGAAGGTCATTATTTTATTTATGCATATATTAATTTAAACATTCTAAATGTACAGGTTGGCAAAATAAATTTCACTACATTATCCATTTAAATTTGAAATTATAATTTTCAAAATTGACACAATATTAGAAAACTAAAAATAACATTTTGATTTAAATTATAAACCACAGAAAGGAAAGTGGATCACATTGTACAGCACTTCAAACCATAGATAAATATGTCTGCCAGTAAATTAGAGAGGCATTACTGTTTGCCATCTTTGGATGAAATAAAACGTAGTGATAAAACATAGTTGTTTTGAAGATCAATATAATATTAATATTCAGATAGGATTGATGGAAATCTTGAAAAACTGCTAATAGTTTAAAGCTTTATTAAATAGAAAGAGACAAATCAAATGCTGCAGATAATTTCTGGATTCACTAACCATGTCCATTAATATTTGCTTTATATTGTAATCCCAGCACTCGGGAGGCAGAGACAGGAGGATTGCTGAGTTTGAGGTTTGCCTGGGCTACATAGTGAGCTCAGGGACAGCCTGAACTGCAAAGCGAGACCCTGTCTCAAAAAAAAAAAAAAAAGTTTGTTTTATAGAGCCAGAGATTTAGCTCAGTGGTTCCGCTGCCTGCCTTGCAAGTACAAGGTCCCTGGATTGATCCCGGTAACCACATACAATGATATGATATTGGGCATGGTGA
>PVIC010025187.1:0-25476 GCA_004025085.1 Thryonomys swinderianus
AAAGAATTCAATAAAAAATTATATTCACTTTTTCATTTTACATTTACCCTAATATCAAGAAAATTTTAAAAAGCATGTGAATTCATCTGCATCTCTTGAATGGCCAGTGATGTTTAGGATTTCTTCATATGCTTCTTGGCTGCTTTTACTTCTTCCTCTGAGAAGTATCTGTTCATTTCAGATGCCCGTTTTTGAATTGGTTGTTTAAATTTGAGGGGACTAATGTTTTTAAGTTCTTTATGTATTCTAGATAATAGCTCTTTAATCTAAGAAATAGCCAGTAAAGATTTTTTCCCATGTTGTTGATTACCTTTTTTGTTCTGCCAGTGGTTTCTTTTGCTGTGCAGAAGCTTTTTAATAGGATATCACATTTGATCATTTCTGCTAATTCTCATGCTATTGAGGTTTTGTTCCTAAAGTTTCTCCCTAAGCCAATGTTTCCAAAATTTTTATCTAACCTGTTTTTCAGCAGGTTTAGTGTTTCTTTTAATGGTTAAGTCTCTAATCCATTGTGATTTTAGTTTAGTACACAGTGGAAGAGATAAGTCTAGCTTTAGTTTTCAGCAGGTTAAAACCCAGGTGAAAATTAATATTTTAATGAGCAAATTGACCTGTTATTTCCTCTGTGAACTATTTTCTTAGCTAAATATCTAAGAGTAACATTGTGAGATGGAAATACACAATGTTCCATTTTTTTATTCCCACCCAATTTTTAAAATTTGGCACTTTCACCCAACCCCAGACAGTTGCAAATTTCTGTGCCATCCTTTTTCACCTGTTTATCATCTTTCAGGACTGGACTGCCTTTACCCTTAAGTGATCATGTTGAGAATGATTCTATAAGATGTGGGGGAGAAATGATTTCACAACTGAAACTATGGTTTGGCCTGGTTTTTGGAAATTTCTGGGGTGAAATAAACCTCTTCTTGAGAGATTTCTAGCTGAAGATCCTCTTGAGAACTTTTAAGGTTAACTATTTAATTTTGGTTTTGGTAAAAGCAACATTTGTCCAATATAGTCTCCTTGTTCAATTATACAAAGTCCTGTGGAACTAACAGGAACACACAATTCAAAGTTATAATGTGAATCAGTAACAACCAGCATGACAGTAATACCCTTCAAAGTTGAGAGAATTTCTCAAGTAGCAAACCAATTGTTCCAAGTGGCAAGGATCCATAAATCCATGAGGACAGATACTGCAGTCTCACCTCCCAGCAGGTGAACTCTCTGAGCAGCAGGAAGCTATAATCCTGAGCTCCTGAGAGTTCCCCTGATGAAGGAAGGAATATCCTTCTGGAAACCCACAACATCTGGCTTTGTACATATGCACAGGTCTGAACCAGGTATGGTTGATACAGAGGGACTAGAATCTCCTAACCCTAAAACCCTATTGTTTTCTCAGCCTCAGGAAGGGCTCAATTCCCATTTGTCAGCACAAAGAGCAATCCACCATCCCTATCATATTTGGAGCAACAGTCTTTAGCCCAGTGCATGCCCTTTTGGCAGCTAGGGCAAGGGCCAGTTGGGAACTTATTTTTGTTAGATGCCTGACTCAGAGGCTGCAGGTCAGCTTGTAAAGCCACTTGCTTTTTGCAGTTTTTTTTCTGAGATGCCCATATTTTACCTCATTTAAAACATTTAAACCATCATGTGACCACATAAATGTTGGGAGATGGCTTATGCCAGAAGAGCCAAATTGTATGAAGCAAACCCAACATTTTGATATGCCTTAATATATGCTCCAATATCATTAGAAGAGTGCACGGGATTTATTGCCATTTATAATCCAGATTAGCATTCTCATAGGCTAGTTGTAAAATCAGAATGTCTGAATGCTGGACGTGGTGGCTCACGCCTGTAATCCCAGCACTCAGGAGGCAGAGACAGGAGGATTGCTCAGTTCGCGGCAGTTTGCCTGGGCACCATAGTGAGCTCAGGGCCAGTCTGAACTACAAAGTGAGACCCTGTCTCAAAAGAAAAAAAAAATCAGAATGTCTGCTGTCTCAGAATTAGTTATCTGCCTCCTAATTACTTATTGCAATCAGGTTACAAACTGTGTGAAAGTTTTAATCAGCCTTTGTAAAACTTGAGTAAAAGATTGCATCAGTACAAATTGGCATAGCAGCCCAAGCTTGTCACATGAGGTCCTCTAGTTGGCAAAAGAGTAATGCTGGGTAATCAGTTTTCTTGTTTAAATCTGAAAATTCATCACTACCAGATAGCATATCCAAAGAAACCTCTGTGACCTGAGTGTCTCCCTGGATATTCTTGTGAGCCTGTTCCCTAATTAAGAGATGACCCTATTTTAATAGATGCACCTCAAAATGGAGATACTGAGCAGGAGACAGAAATGTTTTTGCAAGATGAAAAACATGCAAAACCAGAGAAAATGTCTGAAGTATACTGTCTGACAAACTCACTATATAGGGGCTTTGGACACCATTTGTCAGCATGCTTTGCCTGAGCTCCTTTATGATACTAAAATTAAATAAGGTATAAATGCTCATGTCCACCTCTGGGTTGCTGGGGTTAGGCAAAAGTGAGGTAGGAAAGCACAAAGGGTCTTTAGCCACCTTCCCCACTGCCACAGCCTTTTTCTGGGTATGGTGGTAGGGAGAAGCCTTTAGGAGGTGTCACACAAGACCTTTGTGTGACAACCGAGGAGGCTGCAGGGCTAGTGAATCAGAGTCCTCCTCAGGTGGGGTCAAAACAGTCTGCTGTGGTGGCAAAGCAGAAGCTGCAATGAAATGAAAGGAAGTGGGTGAAAAAAACAAACAAACAAGGGGAAGTGTAACCAGAAGGGTGAGTGGAGGGAGAGTTAGCCACGGGTCTTCTGAACTGACTGAAAACGTTTGAGACCAGAGTGGATTGAGGCCCATGTGGTTAGCATTTGAGGGGAAAGACAATACCCACTTCATCTGGCCTCACAGAGAATAGTTCCCACACATTCCCAGGCCACTAAGTCAGTTGTTCCCTATTTGTGAAAAGATGAAACATTTATTTCTAAGTTTTGTAACAATTTTATCACATCTTTCTATGATAGGTAGAAAAGCTAGCTAGACATGTGGTAGGTAAATAGATAGGACCTGCCCTTGAAAAGATTGCAAGAAGACCCTCACCAAAGGTCAACACCATCAGTGCAAAGCTATACTCCCAGACAGCAGTGACTGATGGGCCTCATTCTCCTCCTAGAATGGAGGGTCAAGATCTAGACCCACCCCTTCCCTGGGAATGCAGTGAATGCAAATTCCCTGGGGATAGAGGACCAAGACACTGGACCACCTAGAGGAGTCTCCTGACAAGAAAAACCCTATATGACATGATTCCTCTTTGGACCTCATTTTATCAGTATTGTTTAAACAACTACACTTGTAATCCCATTAGTTAACTGTGGTTTGCCCATTTCTTTTGAATCTTATTGGAAGCCCCCACTTTGAGCCTGCCTCACCTCATGGCTTTGCTCCATAAAAGCCCTCTGAAAAGTGAGGTAGGTAGATTACCAACCTTTCTGGGTTCCCCCTTCTACCTCTCTTAGGCAGAAGCTTTCTTTCTCAATAAAGTTTTCCTACTTAAACCTCTGGCATCCCTAAAATTCATTCTTTAATTTTTAGAGAACACAAACTGACATTTCAGGTTGATAGCTAAGCCTTGCCCCCCTGACTCAATTCTTTGGTATATACACAGATTGCTTTAACAATTTAAGCAATTTGACAAAGACATTTTGATTTGATGATAGAAACTGACCCATATTCTCACCTCAGCAAAGATTGATTATTCCTGGCTGGACACACTTATCACCAGTGTCCTTCATCCACATCTGGAATCGTCCTAGGAGATCCATGTGGTGTCCCTTTTACTCCTGTTCTGTCTCACAGGCAATTCACCAGTAAATCCGAATTACATCCATGTTGGGTGACAAATGTAGGGAATAGGGAAAGGGAACATAACTAGAACCTCTGAAGTTACGTTCTAGTCAGTCTCCTGTGAGCCTGACAGCACAGATTGAATAAATTAATAGACAGAAATGAGACTTAGAGAAGAAGCCGAACTTAGAGCTGGTCCATGCTACTTTGGGCAGCAAAGATGAAAGACCCAAGCTTGCCACATTTTCATTCAGTACATGAGGAGTAAGTAATGTAACAGGTCACTCAGAGGCCAGCACATAACAGATGTCTCAACTGGGCATGGTGGTTCATGCAATCCTAGTAATCAAGAAGGCAGAGGAAGGAGATTTGCCATGAGTTTCAGGCTTGCCTGGGCTACATAGTGTATTCAGCACCAGCCTGAACTACAAAGTGAGACCCTGCCTCAAATAAAAGAGAACAAACAAAAAACTCCAAGTGTCCCAGAGGGTAGCAGTTTTGGTACATCAGGAGTAACAAATGTAACAGATCATTCAGAAGGCAGTGGGTTAATACATGGTAGAAGAATGAGGAATTATGTAGATGAAGATCCTGATGTAGTTCTACTCTAGAACATCACAGCATGTGGGAGGAGGTAAAGATAAAAGTCATGTCCTGACATGCCATAGCTGGCCTGTGGGCAGGAAAGCCAGGCTCAACCATAGATTTAATTGTGAAAGCATTTCTCCCCAAAATCATTTAGGATTGCTCCCTGAAAAATCTACAAAAAACAAGGCAAAATGAAAAATATTCCCCACATTCTAGAACATAAACAAACTGTCGAAATTGTGTGAAGTGCCTTGAAAATCTTTATTCACTGGAGGCCAGACCTTCCCACATAAGAGGCATGAGCCTGGCACATCGCTATGCTCCTGTGGTCTCAGCTCCTCAGAGTGCTAAGGCAAAAGAGTCAGTTGAGCTGAAGGAGTCAAGAGCAGCCTGGGCAACCCAGCAACAACCTCAACCCTAAAAGTAAAACTAAGAAATCATGAGAGGATTTTCCCCATGGTATAATATAGCAGTACACAATATATAGGAAATAAATGCTAGTAGAAATCAGATTGGGTAAGTGTTTGGAAGTTCCCATATAAGACCACAGAGAATTACACAGCTGAGAACAGGAGAAAAGGGAATGGTGATGCCCTGTGCATCAAAGCTCCCAACTATCAATAGCACATCTTGACACCAGTAACCCCCCTCCTGGAACTAACAAGCTAGTGAGAGCTGACTACAGGACGTATTTCTAAATAAGATTGCCCTTTACACATGGTTGCTTCACTACCAGGTAACAGAGAAGTCTACCCCAGAAAAAAAGGCTCAAACTGTCAGAGCACTTGCCAGTGATGTCCATGGAAGCCCCTTGTGTGTATCTTTGTGGACATCAGGAGGTGATTTGAGATTAGGGGTGTAGCAACTGTTCTATATTTCAATCCCATATTGTATTTGAACTCACATTCTTTTTATTCTAATTATCAGAAATCAGTCAGGTCAGGACCTGCTACATTATTTGAAGCATCTAGTACAAAATAAAGATATAAGGTCAGGCCAGGGATTGAGCTCAATGGTTCCAGTGTCTGCCTTGCAAGCACAAGGTCCCAAGTTCAATCCTTGGTAACCACATACCACAATGCTGGCAATCAGTACTACACACCACAATGCCAGGGATGGTGGCTCATGCCTATAATCCTAGCACTATGGAGGCAGAGACAGGAGGATTGCTGTGAGTTCAGCACTAGCCTGGCCTACACAGCACAGAGCCAGGCTGAACTACAAAGCGAGACCCTGTTTCAAAATAAATGAAACAAAATAAATGAAACAAACCAAAAACAAAATCATGAAGAACTTTGGGATGGCCACTGAGAGCATTAAAATAAACACAAGGCTCCATGTCACTGTATTGATTATATCCCTGTGAAGCCAGCCCTGGACAGAGTAAGAAGAGATCCTATAGGGAGACAACGTAACAAATGCTATCCTCAAATCAAGCAAGTTGCTAAGCACAGGTGCAATCATTTAGGCAATAGTACTGCTACTGTCCACATCAAACAACACTTGAAAACTCTAAGTTCAAGATATCTTCAGCATCCATAGACCACAGCTGATTTTGAATGATTAAGACTTTAATAATACTGAAGAGGCTTGTAGGAGTGTGGCCCAGTGGCAGAGAGCTTGTTCAGCAGGTATGAGGCCTTGTGTTTAGTCAGTAGCACCACAAAAAAAAAAAAAAACACAAACAAAAGCTTATACACACATAGAGGTTTGAAATTTAAAACAGTATATAAGAAATGACATTTTGAGCACAGAAAATCTAAGTTTAAGGGTTATGAAAGTTTGAAAAAGACGTTCTCATTTAAAATGCTTTGTAAATTAGCATATGTTAAAAAGAAGGGAAGTCATAACTGTGCCCACAGTTCTCCACTCCTCAAATACTATGTAGTGCCTATTTCTCCACCCTGTGACCTGAACTGATCAAACCAACAGGGCATCAAAAGCATGACACAAGCAGAGGTTTGAAAGGTGATTTTTTTTGAGACAAGGTCTTGCTTTGTAGCTCAGACTGGCCCTGAGCTCCTTGTGCAGTCCAGGCTAGCTTCAAGCTCAAAGCAATCCTACTGCCTCTGCCTCCAGAGTGCTTGAATTACAGGCATTAGCCACCACACCCAGCACTGAGGTATGTGGTACAGGAATGGAACTCAGGATCTTATGCTTGTCAGGCAGACACTGGGACTACTGAGCTAAATCCCTGGCCTGAAAAGTGTTTTTGCATAGGTTCTGGGGCCTATAAATGACCAAGCCCAGGCCAACCTCTGGGCCATGAGAGACACATAGCCTAATTCACCCCAATTGACCACAGCTTCCAAGTGTTGAGTAAGCAAACTTGTCACTAGTCCCCAGCCAAGCTACCAGACACCTGTGTGAGGTCCAGGCCTATAGATCCACATGCCTATAGCTGACCCAGACTCATAAACAGTAAAGCACTGTTGTTGCTTGAAGATACTTAAGGCTGGGGTGATTTTCCCTACAGCTAAATTGTTAAATGATAGAAGTAGCATTTTCGCCCAGTGGGAGAAAAGATTGTAAAGTAAAAAAGAGCTGAGACAACTTAGGTCACCATTTCTGGCACAGACATTAGATTTCCACTGTATTTCATAATGAATTCCAGATTAGTTTTAAGGTATGTACATAAAGAATGAGAACATAGATGTTAGAATAAATTTATAAGCTGGTATTCATGTACTATTGGCATAAGGAAGGACATCCTAAAGGAAAAAGATGGAGAGATTTCACTAGGCAAATATTTTCCAGATCCTACATATGAAAAAAAAGACATTATAAATAAAACAAAAAGCAAATGGCATATTGGTAAAACTTTTATGTCAAACATTTACATGATTAATGTACACAAAATGTTTATGCATGACAAAAGTATGATAAAATGATTACCAATAAGAAAAAGATGTATAATTTGATAAAATGGTAAACAAAAGGCATATGAAATGTGAATCACAAAAAGAGAAATATAAATAGCTAATTCACATTTAAAAATGCCCAGTCACAAGTGCAAACAAAGACAGAAAGAAGTAGTAAAAGGACATATTATCATTCATTTACAAAGAGTAAAGATCAAAACAATCATATCTAGAAAACCAGACACTTTCACATATGTTGGTGTGAGCAGTGATACTGTGGGAGCAGTTTTTCTTCTAGTAATCAATGCAAATCAAATGACCAGAGTCACAGAAGATAGCCACTTAAGCTCGGAATCCTCAGGCCACTTTCCTCTTCACCTTTTCTGGCTCAAACAACAGAGAGGCAGACAGTTCTAAAGGAGCCAGGGGAATAGTCTTGAGAACATAGGATCTTCCTGATTCTTAGCTAAATCTACATTCTGGAGGCCAATAGATGGCAGAAATTTAGAGAGACAATCTTTTATTATAACCCCCTTTCATTTGATCAATTAATAGCACAATTTTTGAGATTGTGTAACTTATTAAGCAAACAAACAAAAAGATGAAAACCATTCTCCAGAATTGTAATATGCATTGAGAACTTATGGTGCATCAAGCACTATTCTAAGCAATTTATGTGCTTGTACATTTCCATCCTGGCAACAATTCCATGCAGGAGGAACCATTAGTACTATTGCTCTACAAGTGTGGAAACTGAAGCTGAGGAAGGATTTTATCTTCTCTGTGTGTTAAGTAAATTGTTAAGATCACACAGCTAGCAAGGGGAAAAAACAGGAAAGGAACATAGGCAGCATAAAGTGCTTAACCATTATAGTATGATTCATCAAGGCTGTCACCTCAGAGACTACAGGATTTATTAGACAGCATTTAAAGGAAATAATGTTGGATATCTCGCTGCAACTTCAGATGCAATGCTTTCATTAAATGGCTCACTATAATTTAACCTGAATATATATAATAAAATTCAATGGTAAACTATGTTAAAACTAGCCAAACATCCTCAATGGAGGAAAAATAGCCTCTTTAACAAATGGTGCTGGAAAAACTGGACTTCTACCTGCCAAAGACTGAAGCTAGAATGCAGTATTATTCTGCCATAAAGAATGATGAGATTGAATCATTTATACTCAAAGGGACATACCTTCAGGACATATTCATAAGTGAAATAAATAGGTCAGAGATGTATAAATATATCTTTTCTCGGATATGAGAAACTGAAGTTGTAAATGAGTTCTAGAATGCATGGTCAATATTGTGAAATAGTAAATATTCAAAGGGGTTTAGGGGTAAATAACGAGGAAAGAAAAAACTGATGGTTTAAAAAAAGGAAACAAAGCTTGTAGGGGCAGGAATAGTAGGGTGGGTAGGGGAAGGGGAAAAATAGAATTAAGTTGTGTCATATACTGGTTCAAATTCTCAAAGTGGAGTGTAATTGTGATGTGTATATATAATGTACCAATAAAATGTACCAATAAAAAACTAGTTAAAAGCCGGGCGTGGTGGCTCACGCCTATAATCCCAGCACTTGGGAGGCAGAGGCAGAAGGATTGCTGAGTTCGAGGCTTGCCTGGGCTACATAGTGAGCTCAGAGCCAGCCTGAACTACAAAGCAAGACCCTGTCTCAAAACAAAAAAAAAAAAACTAGTTAAATTCCTTATGATATTTATTACTTTCCTTTCAAAATCTTGATAACTGATTTTGTTAATCTAAAAGGGGGGAGCTTTTAAACAATCAGTGAAAATTTATGCTTTGCATCATCTTGTGCATAATATTACAAACTATGGAAAATTCTAAACCTAACGCTAAACAGAAAAAATATAAATGCCAATACATTATAAGAGAGAACATACATTCTACCTAGAACATCTGAAAAGCATCAAAATAAGCCCCCTTGTCAATTCTAAGTACCTAACCAATGATACAGCATTCTTAAATACAAGGATGATCCATCTTCAGCTCCATACAGAGCAGGCATGTTAGGAGGCTGAAGAATGAAATAGGCAAATGATCCAAGAAATGCCAAGGAGGAGGAGGGAAAAGCAAAGTAAACCAAAACCAAAAATGTGTGAAACAGGAAAAGAGTTATAGAACAAAAAGGGCACTAATGGTTCCTCACCTAAGAGTCATAAATGGTACTGTGTATTTGTAGGACAATTTAAAGGTCTTCATTTCCACATAAGTTATGGAATAAAGCTTTGTAATACCATGGTATAACCCCACTTTACCAAAAGAAAATGGAAATTCTGAAAGAGTAAGAACACTGCCAAAGACAACAGCTAATAAGTAACAAAACTAAATTCTATGTACCCCAGGAAAGCTTTGAACTCAGCAATCCTCCTGTCTCTGCCTCCCAAGTGCTAGGATAACAGGTGTGAGCCACCACACTTGGAACTGTGGTATGTGGTACTGATTGCAGGTGGATGTGAGTCATCATGCCCTGTATTGTTTTATGTGGTTACCGGGGATCAAACCAGGGACCTTGCACTTTCTAAGCAGGCACTGAAACCACTGAGCTAAATCTCTGGCCCCAGTACAATAACTCTTAAACATACAGCCTGTTATCTAACAATATGACATTTGGGAATTTATGCTAGATATATACTTGCAAAAAAAAAAGCAATGTATATAGTAGTTCTATTTTATTTTACTAAGATAGCATTAATAATGAAAGTGAACAGCAACAGAACTGATTAAAGAAAGAAGACTATTCCATAAGGTGGGTACTAATAGACAGTGCTATCCAAATATGCATTAAATAAAACCAAGCAAAAAGATGCAAAAGAGTATGTATGAATTGATACTATATCTATGTACATTTTCTAATAAACTTGTATGTTAATATAGTTGTGACTACAGAAAAATTATCTAAAAACATATATAAAAACTGAACATTAACAGTTGCCTGAGAGGAGACTTAATGAGTATGAATGAGAATCAGAAATCACTTTTAATATGGCTCATTTCATTAAAATTTAATCTTTTCTTTTTGAGACAGGGTCTCACTTTGTAGTTCAGGCTGGCCCTGAGCTCACTATGTAGCCCAGGCAAACCTCAAACCCAGCAATCCCCCTGTCTCTGTCTCCTGAGTGCTGGTATTACAGGCGTGAGCCACTATGCCCGGCACTGTGGTATGTGGTATTGATGGCTGGTGGGCGTGAGTCACCACACCCAGCATTGTATGTGGTTACTGGGATCAAACTCAGGACCTTGCGCTTGCGAGGCAGGCACCGGAACCACTGAGCTAAATCTCTGGCCCCATTAAAATTTAATCTTAATAAATAAAAGAAGGGCTGAGGTGTACCTCCATGGTACAGTGCTTGCCTAGCATGCATGAGACTAATCCCATCCCTAACACTATCAACAATAATTATTTAATTACCTTTTTTAAAAAGAAAGTTATTAGAATCACAGGGCAAAGGGACATTTATGAGAACATATCACCTTTACTGCTAATTCAACTTTATAAATCAAAAAATTAGTTCAGAAAATAACTTCAGAAATTAAACATTATAGTTTATAGTGCTGGTAGCAAACTAGATGTTTGGACTCAAAAAGACTTTGTGATTGAAGTTTAATATACCTACCACATCCTAAAAAGCTTCCATACAGCATAAGAAATAACCAACAATCATGAGACAACCTACAGAATAGGAAAAGAATTTTGCCAAGTATCCCTCAAAGGACTAATATCACAAATATATAAATAACTCAAAAAAGTAAACCCTCTCAAAATAAAAGAACACAGTTAAAAAATGAGCAACTGAAATGAATAGATACTTTGCAAAATAAGTACAAATGACCAGTCAATATATAAAAACATGCTCAGCATGTCTGGCCATTAGAGAAATCAAACTAAAACAACCTTACTCCAGAAGGAGTGGCTATCATCAAGAAATCAAATAATGAGCTGGAGATTTAGTTCAGTGGTTCTGGCACCTGCCTAGCAAGCAGAAGGGCCTGAGTTCAATCCCAAGTAACCAAATACAACAATACCAGGCATGGTGACTCACACCCACCAGCAATCAGTACCATATATCACAATGCTAGGTATGGTGGCTCACACCTGTCATCCCAGCACTCAGCAGTCAGAGGCAGGAGGATTGCTGAGTTAAAGGCTTGCTTAGGCTACATAGTAAGCTCACGGCCAGCCTGAAGTACAAAGCAAGACTTTGTCTCCAAAAACAAAATCAGTATGGAAATTCCTCAAAAAAAAAAAACTAAGGTATCCCAGAGCAGCAAGGACTTAGCTACTGGGTGCCATTCCATTTCCAGCAGTCTGAGGGCCACCCACCGGCCCACTGTACCCCGGAGCAGTGTGGACATAGCTACTGGGCACCATCCATTTCCAGCGGTGGCAGACTGAGGGCCGCCCACCGGCCCACTGTATCCCACAGCAGCATGGACTCTGCTACTGGGCGCCATTCCGTTTCTGGCGGCAACGGAGGACTGAAGCCAGCACACCGGCCCACTGTACCCCGGAGACGTGAAGTGAGGAATCAGGTGGGACCCTGGGCGGCATCCCCAAGATGGAGGATTGAGGGCCACTGGCTGGCCCCAACCCCACCCCGGAGCCATGTTGTGAGGACCCAGGACCGAGAGCAGCCAGAGCCATCTCCAGTGTCCCGCAACAGAAGGTGCACTCCTGGAGCCACGCTGAGAGACCAGGCAAGTTAAAAAAGGGGGGGAATCTAGCTCCTATTTTGCCATCTACTCCTAGATTCCTCTATTGCTCTTGTCCCCACACCCTCTCCAATCTTCCTGTCAGAAGCAATACCCAGAAGTAAAAGACTCTTAGGCTGCCCTATTTCTTCTTCTGTACTATTATAAGAAACTGTGCAAAGTCTCCAACGGTCTTACAGAATCGAGTTGGTACTGTTTTATATATGCCCTTTTATCCTCTATTACCCACTGGCATATATGAGGTTCTAGAGTATAGGTGATCTTCCTAAATCTGCTAACCCTATTTCATTCTCCTCCTGTCTCCCTACCTCCCTGATTCCCCAGTGACCTCTTATACCAAAAGGGTTTGGGGGGTACATTTACAATCTATATGTTGCATACACATTGCTGATTAATTCTAAATTCTGGCATATGGACATAGAGGTAACTCATAAGACAAAGTCTTCAGAATAGAATTTAACAAAACTTTTTATCTTATTTACAGTGTTTAATACTGATATTGGCATTTATTGTATGATGGTAACAAACATGATGTGATTGTTCTGCTTAAATACCTCCCATGATGTGTTAGAACTGAGAACTCTCAAGGGTCATTACAGATTCAAGAAGGACCCCCCCCCAAGGAAAGTGCCACATCCAAAGCTCCCCAGATAATAGAAAGAGACCTACAACAAACATTGCCTTGTCATCAGGCAAAGAAGAGCATTGGTAACAATGAAAGAGAAGAAATGAGAAAATACACAAAAAACCAGGCACAAAGATCACCACCACAGGGAAATTCAGAGAAAAGGGAAATAGGGCAAAATGAAACTCAAACACCAGGACTCTTGGAGATGGTAACTAAAGCAGATCTAGTAAAATGCAAATCAGAACTCATCTCTGAAATCAAAACAGGGATACTGTCCACAGTGAAAGATATCATTAAAGAAGAGATCAGCGAGATGATAGAATCCAAGATAGCAGAAGCAATGGAACCTTTTAAACAGCTTCAAGCAGGGCTCCAGGGAATGATGAAGTAGAACAAAAGCTTGCAGAGTAGGATGAATGAAGCAGAGAACTGAATCTCAGACCTAGAGGACAGCATAACAGCCAACAAGCAGGAAAGATCTAATCTATAGAAAAGAGCAAGGAACCATGAGAAATCAATTCAACAGCTTTTAGATAACTCAAAGAAAAATAATATAAGACTTATTGGAGTCACTGAGGAAGCAGGAGACAGTGTAAAAGACATAAAAAAGCCATTGTAAGAAATAACAACAAAAAACTTCACAGGAAAAGAAATAGATATACAGATAAATGAGGCCTATCGGACTCCAAAATGCCATGACATAAAAATATCTACAGCTAGACATTTAATTATAATGGTTCCAGATGTACAACAAAAGAATGAAATACTGAAAGCAGTGAGAGAAAGGAAGAAAATCGCCTACAAAGGGAAGCCCATTAGGATCACAGCAGATTTTACAACACAAACACTCAATGCAAGGAGAGCGTGGAGGGAAGTATTTCAAGCATTGCAGGAAAACAACCTCTAACCTAGAGTGTTGAATCCTGCAAAACTATCGTTCAAAATAGACGGGGAAATAAGATACTTCCATGATAAAGAACACCTGAAAAACTTCACAAGCACGAAACCTGCACTCCAAAACATCCTAAAGAACATCTTGGAAAAACACACAGAAAATTCCATACCCAAGAGACCCAGGAGAGTGAATTCATTGGGGCAAACAAGAAACTAAATAGAAAAGGGGAAAAGCAAAGAAGAAAAGAACCGAGAACAGAGAAACATGGCAGCTCTGAATATATCCATATCAGTCATAACCACTAATGTCAATGGCCTCAATGGGCCAATTAAAAGACACAGGCTAGCAGATTGGATCAAGAAGCAAGATCCTACAATCTGCTGCATACAGGAAACACACCTAATTCAGAAGGAAACCCATAGACTGAAAATAAAAGGCTGGAAAAAAATCCTCCACACCACAAGCTGCAAAACAGCAGGAGTGGCTATCTTGTTTGCAGATAAAATAGAGTTCAAACCCAAACTTATTAAAAGAGATAAAGAAGGTCACTATATTCTCGTATAGGGAACTATCCAAGAGAAAGAAATAACAATCATAAATATTTATGCACCGAACTCTAATGCACCCAACTATATAAAACAAACATTACTGGACATGAAAAGCCAGTTAACGACAAATTCAATAGTAGTAGGGGATTTTAATACTCTACTGTCACAACTGGACAAAGAATCAATAAGGGAATACTTGTGCTAAATCAAACTTTTGAGCAAATGGACTTATTAGGTGCCCACACAATTTTTCACCCTTCGAAGTGTGAATATAACTTCTTCTCAGCTGCTCATGGATCATTCTCCAAAACAGATCACATTCTAGTCTATCGAACAAGCTTAACAAAATGCAAAGGAATCGAAATTATCACCTGCACACTATCAGACCACAGTGCCTTCAAACTGGAGCTGAATACAAAAGAAATTCCAAGCTCCTCACAAACACATGGAAATTGAACAACATTCTGTTAACCAACCAATAAGCCACAAAAGAAATTAAAGAAGAAATTAAACAGTTTCTACAACTAAAGGACAACCCCAGCACAACATATGGGAATTTATGGGACACAATGAAAGCAGTTCTGTGAGGGAAATTCATAGCAGTGAATGCCTACACTCAGAAAACAGAGCAAACTGAAATAAACTATCTAATGATGAACCTCAGACAATTAGAAAAAGAGGAGCAAAACAAACCCAAAGCACATACTAGAGAGGAAATTATAAGGATCAGGGCGGAAATTAATGCAATGGAGACAAAGAGAGCAATACAAAGAATCAATGAATCAAATATTTGAAAGGATAAATAAGGTCGACAGACCCTTAGCCAACCTTACCAAACAACGGAAGGAAAAGGCTCAAATCCATGCTATAAAGAATGAAAATGGGGAAATCAGCACAGATCCAGAGGAAGTCCAAAGGATCATAAACATGTACTTTGAAAATCTATACTCCAAGAAGATGGAAAATCTAGAAGAAATGGATAGATTCCTGGACACACATGAACTTCCAAAGCTGAATGAAGAGGATATAAAAATGTTAAACAACCCCATATCACTCTGGCAAATTGAAAATGTAATAAAAAATCTAACAACAAAGAAAAGCTCTGGTCCTGTTGACTTCACTGCTGAATTCTACAAAACTATTAAAGAAGAGTTAACACCAGTAGTTCTCAATCTCTTTAATGAAATTGAAAGGGAAGCAGTACTCCCCAAATCATTCCTTGAAGCAACCATCACCTTGATTCCAAAGGCAGGGAAAGATCCCACCAAAAGGAAAACTACAGGCCCATCTCTCTAATGAACATTGATGCAAAAATCCTCAATAAAATACTGGCAAACAGAATACAGCAGGTTATCAAGAAAATCATATACCCTGATCAAGTCGGATTTATCCCAGGGATGCAAGGCTGGTTCAACATATATAAATCAATCAATGTAATACACTATATTAACAGACTCAAGGACAAAAACCATATGATTATCTCAATAGACGCAGAAAAAGCATTTGACAAAATCCAACACCCATTTATGATCAAAACCCTACAGAGAATTGGAATCAATGGACATTAGCCATAGCAATCAGGCAGGACAAAGATATAAAAGGAATAAAGATAGGAAAGCAAGAAGTTAAACTGTCATTATTTGCTGATGATATGATACTCTATCTTGAAGATCCTAAAAACTCAACCAAAAGACTGCTAGACTTAATTACCAAATTTGGTAGTGTTGCTGGATACAGGGTAAATGCTCAAAAATCAACAGTCTTTGTCTACACAAACAAGAGACTCACTGAAAGATAAATTGGGGAGGCAGTCCCTTTCACAGTAGCACCCAGAAAAATGAAATATCTAGGAATCAACCTAACAAAGGAAGTGAAAGACCTCTACTCTGAAAACTATAGGACTCTGAAAACTGAGATAGAAAAGGAGATCAGAAAGTGGAAAGATATCCTTTGTTCCTGGTTCCGGAGAACCAACATTGTCAAAATGGCTATACTCCCACAACTACTATACAGATTCAACGCAATTCCAATTGAAATTCCAATGCTATACTTCACAGAGCTAGAGAAAATAATACAAAAACTCATCTGGAAACACAAGAAACCTAGAATAGCAAAAGCAATTCTAAGCAACCACGACATGGCAGGGGGTATTACAATCCCCAATTTAAAACTCTACTATAAAGTCAGTGTGATTCAAAAAAACTGCATGGTAGTGGCAAAGTAACAGACCTGAGGACCAGTGGAATAGATTAGATGGCCCAGAAACAACTCTGGATACACTAAGCCACCTTACCTTTGACAAAGGAGCCAAACATCCCCAATGGAAGAAAGACAGCCTCTTTAACAAATGTTGCTGGGAAAACTGGGCTTTAACCTGCCAAAAGCTAAAGCTAGACCAGTCTCTTTCACCATGCACAAAACTAAACTCACAATGGATACAAGATTTAAATATTAAAACAGAAACAATAAGCCTGCTGGAAAACAGGCTAGGTAAAACTCTTGGAGACATTGGCTTAGGCAGAGAATTTATGAATAAAACCTCTCTAGCACAAGAACTAGCAGAAAGAATCAACAAATGGGATCTCATCCTACTGAAAAGCTTCTGCACAGCCAAAGAAGTCGCTGGCACAGCTAAAAGACAACCAACAACATGGGACTAAATCTCTACTAGCTGTTTATCAGACAAAGGGCTATTATCTACAAGATATAAAGAACTTAGCAGATCAGCCTCCCCAAGTTTAAAGACCCAATTCAGAAATGGGCATCTGAAATGAACAGACACTTCTCAGAGGCAGAAGTCAAAGCAGCCAAGAAACATATGAAGAAATGTTCAACATCACTGGTCATTCGATAGATGCAAATAAAAACAACCCTGAGATTTCATCTCACTCCACAAAGAATGGCCGCGATCACAAAATCAACCAACAATAAATGCTGGCAAGGCTGTGGGGAGAAAGGAACCCTTCTCCACTGTTGGTGGGATTGCAGACTTGTGCAACCATTGTGGAGATCCATGTGGAAATTTCTCAGAAAACTAGGACTAGGGTTCCCATTTGACCCTGCTATCCCCCTGCTTGGAATATACCCAAAAGAATTTTAAAAATCACATCGAAAAGACAGATGCACACCATTGTTCATAGCAGCTCAGTTCGTGATAGCTCAGTCTTGGAAATAACTCAAATGCCCATCAACTGGAGAGTGGATAAAGAAGATGTGGGTTTTTTTTTAATAAAATGGAGTATTACTCTGCCATAAAGAATGACAAGATTGATTCATTTAGGTGCAAATGGAGACACCTGGAGAATATACTAATAAGTGAAATAAATAGATCACAGATAGGCAAATTCCAGATCTTCTCTTTGACATGAACACCTATAGATGAAAATGAGCTCTAGAAAGTATGACAGCTTTTAAAGAGTGGGAAATTTCCATAGGAAATTTCATGTGTGAATGTAATGAGGGGAAAGAATAAATATGATTCAGAAAGAAAATAAAAGAGTATGTATAAACGGGTTTGGGAGGTGTGGATGGGTAGGGATATGGGTAAAAAAAAAATCTAAAACTGGAAATTCCATTAGACCTAACTGTTCCCTTTCTAGATATCTTCCACAAAGAGTTAAAGATACCATACTGTAGTGATACATCCATATTTATGATTATAGTAGCACAATTCATAACAGATGCTACAAGCAATTTATATGCTAACAGATGAATATATATATTTAAAATGTGGTACTTTTACAAAATGGAATACTACTCTGCCATAAGAATCAACCTGAGGGTCCGGGGATTTAGCTCAGTGGTTCCGGTGCCTGCCTCGCAAGCGCAAGGTCCTGAGTTTGATCCCAGTAGCCACATACAATGCTGGGCGTGGTGACTCATGCCCACCAACAATCAACCAGCAATCAGCACCACATACCACAGTGCCAGGCGTGGTGGCTCACGCCTGTCATCCCAGCACTGGGGAGGCAGAGACAGGAGGATTGCTGAGTTCAAGGCTTGCCTGGGCTACATAGTGAGCTCAGGGCCAGCCTGAACTACAAAGCGAGACCCTGTTTCAAAAAAGAAAAAAAAAAGAATCAACCTGTGTTATTCATAGGAAAACGGAAGAAACTTCAGAACATAATGTTAGCTGAAATAAATCATACACACTAGCTTAAATATCACATGGCTTCTCTTATATGATAAACCCAAAATACAAATAAGGAGCAAAATATAAGATAAATAGGAAATAATATAATCTTTTGCAAATAAGGAGAGGGAATAAGATATGGAGGGAGGCCTGCAGGAGAGGAAGAAAAGGGAATGAAAAAAAGATTTGTGATGTATGATATATATACCAACTTCTTGGGAGAAATGTGATCATTATGTACTGCAAACTTGTCCTAATTAAGATTGAAAGCAAATAAAATATGAAACAAGATTCTTTGCAAATATCAAGTTAATCTTCAAAGGATGAAGACTGATACCACTGACATAATGAAGAGCCTCAAACAGTGGCCATGCAGCCACTTTCAAAGAAGTGTAAAAATATCCAAAGCAATGAAGTCACATCAGATTCCATTTATTTAAGCACTTAATCATTCATTAAGTATTAATAAATTCATTATCATTTACTAAGAATCCATTATGTCAGGTAATAGAGAATTTTTTTTTTTTGAGACAGGATCTTGCTTTGTAGTTCAAGCTGGCTCTGAGCTCACTATGTAGCCCAGGCAAGCCTCGAACTCAGCAATCCTGCTGTCTCTGCCTCCCAAGTGCTGGGATTACAGGCGTGAGCCACCACGCCCAGCACTGTGGTTTGTGGTATTGATTGCTGGTGGGCGTGAGTCTCCACGCCCAGCACTGTATGTGGTTATCGGGGATCGAACCCAGGACCTTGCGCTTGCGAGGCAGGCGCCGGAACCACTGAGCTAACCCTCTGGTCCATAGAGAATATTTTAAGTGGACTAATCCTCACTAAGAAGCATAAGCACTAGTGTGCACATTACAAAGAAAAAGAAAAATCACTTCATAAATAATCGCACCTCACTTGTGGCCCACTAGAATTAATCAAATGGTTGCCAATAAGCTCATATAGTTTTAACACTGGTTACTGGGGTTTAAAGGTTAAGAAGATTAAATCAGCTCTTTTTCAAGGCTAGATCACAAGCTCAGCTCCGGAAAGTTGCTCTGTAAATGTCACAAACTAATGCCTGTAAATGTCTGAAACTTATGACAAACTGGCTGAGAGGGCAGGAATTAAGTCACCAAATCCATCATCCACAAAAGAAAAGCCCTCAAAACACACATCAGTAGCTTCTATAGCAGAATTCTTGCTTCTATACCATCCACCTCTCTTTTGTGTATTTGAGGATTATAGATGATAAATTACAATCATACATACTCGAAGATTAATCAACTCAAAATATTCCTGAAGGGACATAGATCCAGAAAAAGTACATGCAAAATCTTCAATACCCTGCTTTTCCAAAATATTCCTGAAAGCAAGGAAAAAGCTCATTTGTTATGAACCAAAGATCATGTTGTCCACTCTGAATGTGATATTATTCTAAGAAAAAATTAATTAGGAAAATGCTTATTAACACAATAACTATCTGAAAATTGTGTAAACTATCACTACGTTTGATGTGAATTCTGAAGTTAAAAGGGCAAAGGTTTATTTTTGGAACACAGAAATGATTTCCACTAACTATAATATATGCATTGCTCTGTGGTTTTCTGCACCAGTTCTAAGACACTTCCACATTTAACCCCAAAGCAAGGTGGTCATGGGGCAAACTATAGAGTGTGGTTCATTTCATACTATATCTAATAATATATACAATAAGAAGGCTCAAATTTGGGTCTTTTAAAAACCACCATACTTAGGGCTGGGGATTTAGTTCAAGTGGTACTGTACCAATCTTGGACACACAAGGGCCCGAGTTTAATCCCCGGTACTAGAAACAAAAAAATCGAAAAAAAAAAAAAACACTATACTTAACATGTTAGAAAATAGTGCAAAAGTGTATAATTTAGTGTTATGTCATCCGGTGGCGCCAGTTACCATACCATCTCCGTCGTTCAACGACCTCGGGAGGGTGAGCGGGAACGCAGAATCACAACTCCCAGACTCCATGTTGGTTGAGGAACTTCTCCCCTTTATCATGGAAGTTACAGGAATTTATATGGGGCGGGTTGGGACGTGATTGGATGAGAGGGCGGGATCAGTGCTCCCAGTGGGATGTGATTAGGTGCAAGGGTGGAAGTAGCATTTAGCCATGTATGATTGGTCTGCATCACCTGCGTCACCTGCGTCACCTGCGTCACCTGTGTCAACTGCGTCACCTTCTTAAAGGGTTATTGTATCACCAGGAGAGAGAAGTGGAACCACCTGGAGAAAGGATTGGCCACATTATTATCAGACTGCACTCCAACATTAATGTGAAATAAATTTTACTATATAGAAAACCTCATATTTCAAGAATTGTAACCAGCGTAAATCCCCACAATCATAATCAAAATTTTCTACTTTCCTAGTTCTTTTTTTCTTTTCTTTTTTGGTACTAGGAATTGAACTCACGTTTGTCAGGCAAGTGCTGCATGGCTGAGCTACATCCCTGGCCCTCCAAGTAGCTCCCTTGTTACTGAAATTTCATAGTCAGAAGTTTCCCTAAATATAATCCTCTTTTCTCCCTGAAACCTCTGTTCTGAGAGAACCCAATTGCTGTGCATTTTCTACGCTGATGATGATCACAGTGATGCTGGTACAATAATTAAGATGATGTAGCAGTGACAACACTCATGACAAGAGCAATTGCTTTTGATGAGCATTAACTCTGTGTCAAGGGTTAGTCTGACTACATATTCAGCAGAGACCTGTCCATTTATCTGTCATCCCCCTGTATTCTTCCATGATGTAAAAAAACTCAGTATACTCCAGGTGTCACCTTTCTCAGGGTGTCTCGAGCCTCCACTGCTAGAGCTTTCTTTAAGCCTTCAATAAAAGTCCAGCTACAGGTTTGGGATTTTCTCTCACCCCTAGAGAACAGATCAGCTTCTTCTCCAACTATGTCTTGATAGATCTCCTGGGCCATGATCAGGATCCTAGCCCACATTCTAGGCTTCCCATCCCCCAAATCACTGGTCCCCAGGGTCCTGCATTAACTTTCATAGAGCCAATATCTAAAAGGAAACTTCTAGATTCTCTTAAAAAGGGTTTATTATAACAAATGTCAAAGTTAAGAGAGAGTTCTGCAGGTTGTTTTACCATTTCAACCTGTTGAAAGCTGACTTCACCCTGCTCAGAGACCTCTTCCAGTGCTCAGAAGGTGGGGTGTCTAGTTTCAGAACTTGTTCAAATCACTTCCTTCAGACTCCAGAAGGAGAGAATATTGCTCTTTTATCTACTAACCTCTTCTGCAGAAAAAAGGGCAAAAGCTCAGAAGCTATAGGCTGCCTCCATCCTCTACCAAAATCAGTTCACTGTACGTCTCTATCTAATACAGGGTAATGGCTATAAAAAAGCAGTTTAGGATAGTAATTAATACAGGAAGACAGTTGGTTTGCTGTATTAACTCTCATCCAATACTTTCTTGAAACAGTCCTTGCTTTCACAGTATAAAAAGGATTTTCTTTCCAATTTTTATTTATGCTGGCTTATTATAAAAGATTTCTGAGATAACTGGTCACATTAGATAAAATTCTGACAAGTCTATTTCCAATTATAAACCCATAACTATAATAGATTATAGCTTAACTTAGCCAATACATCTAACAGTCCACTCTGACTTAAAAGCAATTCTGTTTCTTGTTTGTCTATTTAAACAATTAAGGTATGTACCCACAACTGCTTTGTTAAAGCTTTCTAAACTCATATCAGTTGTATTCTTTCTTTATTTTTGTTTTGGTGAAGTTCTAGATCTTTTGGTCCTTTCATGAAAAACCAGTCATCTAGGTTTTTGGGGCTAGCCAAATTTCCTTAAAAGACATTAAAGGATGATGGCTAATAGACTTGAAGCTAAAATGAGATTTACAAGTAAAAGCCTTAAAATTTGATAACATAAAGATTATGTGTGATTTAAGTTATCAGAAATATTTCCCTATGTTGATATCCAAATATACATAATCTTCCAAAAGTTCTACTTAAATTGGCTTATAAATAAATACATATATAATATTAGCCCAAATGCTTTAGGTTTTACACAGGTTATCAGTGGGGTAATTTAATGAGTTGCTAAGAAGAAAGATATGTCTAAAATTGGTGAGGGCCAGAGATTTAGATCACAAGTATAAAGGCCCAAATTCAGCCACTGATATCAAATAAATAAATAAGTCTACAATTTAGGGCCTAGGGCCAGGGATTTAGCTCAAGTGGTACTGTGCCTACCATGGAAGAAGGGCCTGAGTTCAATCCCTGATACTGCAAAAACAAATAAAATATAAAGTTGGAAATAAGTTTCCATTCAAGTTAACATCCAATTAAGTAAGATCAAAAAAATGTTTTTGATAAATGCAACAACTACTGTTGTTGACATAAAATAATAAATTTTCGCCAGGCATGGTGGCTCATGCCTGTAATCCCAGCACTCAGGAGGCAGAGACAGGAGGATTGCTGAGTTTGAGGCTTGCCTGGGCTACATAGTGAGTTTAGAGCCAGCCCAAACTACAAAGCGAGACCCTGTATCAAAAAATAATAAAATAATAATAAATTTTCTTTGGTCAAAGATAACATATATAACTTTGAAAAGATTTTGACTGTTACGATTGGTTTTTCACAAGTCATCTAAAATAATTAAGATAAGTAGAGACCTCGAACTTGGAATAGGTCTCTCCGTTGGCTAAAAGAGTAGCAGTTTAAAACGTTTTGTTCAGTATTGTTCTTTTTTAATTTTTTTTATTTTTATAAAATGAATTCTTTATGGCTACAATTTATATACATATCAAAATCATATATAACATTTGTGACTTTGTACCAGTATATGACAAAAGTTAATTCTCATTTTTACCCATATCCCTACCCACCTCCACCTCCTCCCCCCTTTATACATGCACTTTTATTTTCTTTCTGTATCATATTTATTCCTTCACCTCATCACATTACCACACCAAGTTTCCTATAGAAACTTTGCACTCTATAAAAGCTGTCATATTTACTAAAGCTCATTTGCATCTACAGGTGTTCATGTCAAAGAGAAGATCCGGTAATGGTCTCTCTGTGATCTACTGAAATGGTGTCTCCATTTGCACATAAATGGATTGATCTTGTCATTCTTTATGGCAGAGTAATACTCCATTTTATTAAAAAAAACACATCATTATCCACTCTCCAGTTGATGGACATTTGGGTTGTTTCCAAGATTGAGCTATCATGAACTGAGCTACTATGAACAAGGGTGTACATGTGTCTTTCCAATGTGAGTTTTTAAATTCTTTTCGGTATATTCCTAGCAGGGGGATAGCCAGGTCAAATGGGAACCCTAGTCCTAGTTTTCTGAGAAGTCTCCACATGGATCTCCACAATGCTTGCACAAGTCTGCAATCCCAAAAGTGGAGAAAGGTTCCTTTCTCCCCACAGCCACGCCAGCATTTATCATTGGTTGATTTTGTGATCACAGCCATTCTTTGTGGAGTGAGATGAAATCTCAGAGTTGTTTTCATTTGCATCTCTCGAATGACCAGTGATATTGAACATTTCTTCATATGTTTCTTGGCTGCTTTGACTTCTGCCTCTGAGAAGTGTTGGTTCATTTAAGATGCCCATTTTTGAATGGGATCTTTAAACTTGGGGAGGCTGATCTGTTTGAATGCTTTATATTTTGTAGATAATAGCCCTTTGTCTGATAAACAGGTAGTAAAGATTTTTTCCCATGTTGTTGGTTGTCTTCTAGCAGTACCAGCGATTTCCGTGGCTGTGAAGAAGCTTTTCAGTAGAATGAGATCCCATTTGTTGATTCTTTCTGCTAGTTCCTGTGCTAGAGAGGTTTTATTCATAAATTCTCTGCCTAAGCCAATGTCTCCAAGAGTTTTACCTAGCCTGTTTTCCAGCAGGCTTATTGTTTCTGTTTTAATGTTTAAGTCTCGTATCCACTGTGAGTTTAGTTTTGTGCATGGTGAAAGAGATAGGTCTAGCTTTAGCTTTTGGCAGCTTAAAGCCCAGTATTTCCAGCAACATTTGTTAAAGAGGCTGTCTTTCTTCCATTGGAGATGTTTGGCTCCTTTGTCAAAGATAAGGTGGCTTAGTGTATCTGGAGTTGTTTCTGGGTCTTCTAATCTATTCCACTGGTCCTCAGGTCTGTTACTTTGCCAGTACCACGCAGTTTTTATGACAGCGGCTTTATAGTAGAGATTTAAATTGGGGATTGTAATACCCACTGCCATGTCGTGGTTGCTTAAAATTGCCTTTGCTATTCTAGGTTTCCTGGGTTTCCAGATGAATTTCTGTATTATTTTTTCTAACTCTGTGAAGTATACCATTGGAATTTAAATTGGAATTGCATTGAATCTATATAGTAGTTGTGGAAGTATAGCCATTTTGACGATGTTGGTTCTCCTGACCCAGGAACAAGGCATATCTTTCCACTTTCTGATCTCCTTTTCTATCTCAGTTTTCAGAGTCCTATAGTTTTCAGAGTAGAGGTCTTTCACTTCCTTTGTTAGGTGGATTCCTAGATATTTCATTTTTCTGGGTGCTACTGTGAAAGGGATTGCCTCCCCAATTTCTCTTTCAGTGAGTCTGTTGTTTGTGTAGACAAAGGCTGTTGATTTTTGAGCATTGACCCTGTATCCTGCAACACCACCAAATTTGGTAATTAAGTCTAGCAGTCTTTTGGTTGACTTTTTACGATGCTCTAGATAGAGTATCATATCATCAGCAAATAATGACAGTTTAACTTCTTCCTTTCCTATCTTTATTCCTTTTATATCTTTGTCCTGCTTGATTGCTATGGTTAATGTCTCCAGCACTATATTGAACAACAGTGGTGACAATGGGCATCCTTGTATCATTCCTGACCTTAGTGTAAAAGGTTTCAGTTTTTGCCCATTGAGTATGATGCTGCCTGTTAGTTTCTCATACATAGCTTGTATTACATGCAGATAAAGTCCATCGATTCCAATTCTCTGTAGGGTTTTGATCATAAATGGGTGTTGGATTTTGTCAAATGCTTTTTCTGCATCTATTGACATAATCATATGGTTTTTGTCCTTGAGTCTGTTAATATAGTGTATTACATTGATTGATTTACATATGATGAACCAGCCTTGCATCCCTGGGATAAATCCGACTTGATCAGGGTGTATGATTTTGTTGATAGCTCTCTGTATTCTGCTTGCAAGTATCTTATTGAGGATTTTTGCGTCAATGTTCATT
>PVIC010025188.1:5220-25575 GCA_004025085.1 Thryonomys swinderianus
TTTTTTTTTTTTTTTTTTTTTTTTTTTTTTTTTTTTTTTTTTTTTTTTTTTTTTTTTTTTTTTTTTTTTTTTTTTTTTTTTTTTTTTTTTTTTTTTTTTTTTTTTTTTTTTTTTTTTTTTTTTTTTTTTTTTTTTTTTTTTTTTTTTTTTTTTTTTTTTTTTTTTTTTTTTTTTTTTTTTTTTTTTTGAGACAGGTTCTTGCTTTGTAGTTCGGGCTGGCTCTGAGCTCACTATGTAGCCTAGGTAAGCTTCGAACTCAGCAATCCTCCTGTCTCTGCCTCCCGAGTGCTGGGATTACAGGCATGAGCCACCACGCCCGGCAAGATTTTGGTCAGTTTTATGCTATGTATTTGCTCCAAATTTGTGGCTTTAAAAAAAGTCTCTTAGCAGTGTCTCTCAGGAGTAGAAGTTTCAAATTTTGGTGAATTTAGTTTAATAGGTTGTTTTTATGGACTTTTTAAAAAGTGTCATACCTAAGAAACAGATTTTTTTCCAAGCCTACTATGTTTTCCTTTATACTTTCTTCTAGAAGAGGTAGGAGGTAACTATGTAAAAGGTAATTTTTACCTATAGGTCTGTGATCCACTTGATTTCTGAAAATGAAGTAATATATGTAATGATTTCTTTTATTGGCTATTTCTCTATATCATTTCAGTTTTCCTATATGTGCTGCCAAAGGAAGCTCAAATGCATATTCCCACATAATTTTTCTAGGATTATTTTAAAAAGACTCTTCTTCAAATGAATTGTGTTTATGTCTTCATCAAATCAGTTGTCAGCCAGAGATTTAGCTCAGTGGCACCACAGCTTGACTTGTAAGAGCAAAGTTGTGAGTTTGATCCCTGGTACAGCAAAGGGTGAATGAATGAATGAATGAATGAATGAATGAATGAATGAAATAATGAAATCTGTTATCCATCTATCACTAAGACCAATTTTGTAATCTCAATTCCTTTTTTTTTGATGCTGAGAATTCAATTTAAGGCCTTTTGCATATTAGGCAAGTGATCTACCTCCAAGCTACATTTCCAGCCATGTAATAGTCTTGATTCTATTCAGTGATCAATTTTTCTATTCTCAAAGTCACCAAACCAAGGTCCATGGGGACAAATATGACTCATATCCTGTTTTTGTATACTCTATGTGTTAGCAACAGCTTATATATTTCTGAAGGGGTTTTAAAAAGAAGGAAATGTGACAGAAGTCTTAGATGTCCAGAAAAGCCTACAACAGTTACTCTCTCCTCCTCTGTGAAGAACATTTTCCTGACCATAGTCCATTTGGATACCAGTACCTCATTTCTTGCTTGCTATGACTTTACCATATATTGATCTGGTACTGTTAGTCTTTAAACTTTGTTCATCTTTATGAAAGTTGTTTTGATTATTCTTGGTCTTTTACTTTTTAATTAAGTTTAGAACTATTTTTCCATTTCTTTAAAAAGCAGCCGTTAAGATTTTTATTTCAAGTATACTGAATTTGTACATCATTTTAGAGAAATTTATATTTTACCATTATCCAGTCTTTAACTCATGAACACAGTATGTTTCTTTATTTCTTTACATATTCTTTACCTCCATTGAGACAGGTTTTATAGTTGTCAGTGCACAGGCCTTTCATGAGGTTTTTCAGATTTGTCCATATGTATTCCTTCAATCAAAATTGCCTTGTATCACAAATTTCAATTTTTGATTGTTTCTCGCTAATTTGTAAAAATACAATGAATTTTATGTATTATCTGTAACATTTATTCCCTTATTAATGGTAGTGACTTTTTAAAATTCATCTGTATTTTATATATATATAATAGCTACTAATAAAGATAATTCTACTTCTTCACTTGATCTTAGCCAAAAGGCCGAGAAGTGATGATAATTCTACTTCTTAATGATGGTCTTTGTTGTTTACTTATATTATTGCACTGGCTAGAATATCTGCACAAAATTGAATAAAAGTGCTAGCAGTGAACATCCTTCTTCTTCTTTTTTTTTTTTTTTTTTGTTGTTTGCTTTTTGGAGACAGGGTCTTGCTTTGTAGTTCAGGCTGGCCCTGAGCTTACTATGGTGCCCAGGCAAGCCGCCGCGAACTCAGCAATCCTCCTGTCTCTGCTTCCCGAGTGCTGGGATTACAGGTGTGAGCCACCACGTCCGGCATTGTAGTATGCAGTGTTGATTGTTGGTGGGCATGTCTCCACGCCTAGCATTATACGTGGTTTCCAGGGATCGAACTTAGGTTCTTGTGCTTACGAGGCAGGCGCCGGAACCACTGAGCTAACCCTTCAGCCCTGAACATTCTTCTTTTACCCACCTTTTCTATCCTTCCATTATCCACCTTCATTCATGTGACCTGCAGATTTTCTAGATGTTCTTTATCAAGTTCAGGAAAGTTCACTTCTATTTCTTGTTTCCTGAGAGAATTTTTTTTTTAATCAGAAAGGAATGTTAGATCTTTGTCAAAGACCATTATGAGTATACTGAAGTGATGTTTTATTTCTTTTTTGTTAATATTTCACAATGTGATGTTAAATTAACTTTTATGCCTAGAATCACTCCATCATCGCAGTTCATTTTTATGTTTAATTTTGAGACAGGGTCTCCCAGAGTTGCCTAGACTGGGCTTGAACTTGGGATCCTCCTATCTCAGTTTATCAGTATTACAAGTCTATAACAACACAGCTGGCATGATTATCCTTTCTCTGTGTTTTGAACTTAATTATGCTGTAGTCTCTAGCATTTTGGGTTTTGATATCAGGGTGACTGTGTTGTTAAATTATGCAGTGGGAGCATTTCCTTACTTCTAGTTTTCTAAAGGAGGTTTAGAATTGGTAGTATTTATTCATAAATTGATTTATCAGTGAAGTTCTTGGGCCTAGATTTTTCTTTATGAGAAAGTGAAAGCTTTAATCTAAAACATTCTTTTTTCTGATACAATTTAATGCTATCATTTTTCTTGTAAGCACTATTTCAGGTGTGTTTCATATAACTTAATATCCTATGTTCTCATTTTCATTTGGATAAAAGTACTTTTCAGTTTCCCCTTTAGCACTGTGATGGCCACAGGATACATTTTGTGTTATATGAATAATTTAAAATTTGTTGGGATTTATTTTATTTCCCACACTATGTTTTTTTTTCTTAAGACAAGATTTTGCTATGTTGTTCAGGCAGGCCTTGAATTCACTATGTAGGCTATGCTGAAATTGAACATATGGGAATCTTCTTGCCTCAACTGCCCAAGTGTTGGGGTTACCTGGCTCTACAGTCTTATCTTGGTAAATATTCCATGTGTGTTTGGAAACAATGTTTTATGCTATTATTAGATGAAATATTCTTTACATGTCAATTATTAATTATAATGTTCAAATTTTCTTGTATCTTTTTATTGCCTAAATTTTTCATCCTATCAGTCATTGAGAAAATTAGACTTAGATATCTAAGTTTGATATGTGAATTTATCTGTTCTTCCTTTTCAGTTCTTTTCTGTGTGTGTGTAGTGTGTGTGTGTGTGTGTGTGTGTGTGTGCGTGTGTGTGGTACTGGGGCATCATATCTATTGGCTTATATCTTATTTACTCTGAAGCCTTGCTATTAGATGCATAAATGTTTTAGATTATTATTTTGTCTTATGGATTGTCTATTTTATTATTACAAAATTAAATATTCTTCAATCAAAAATATTTTTTTCCTGATACTAACACTGCTACTCTTCCTCTATGCATAAGTGTCCTTTTCCCACCCAGTACAGAGGATGGAACTCAGGGCCTTCTGCACAGAGGTACATCCTGACCACCTCAACTTTTATTTGAGCCAGGTTCTCACGAGTCCGTTGAGTTACACAAACTTGAACTCATCATCCTTCGGCCTCAGCCTTCCAGAATGCTGGCATCATAGGCCTATACCACCGCATTCATCTCAAGATTACTTTTGATTGTTTTGTTTGTTTACATTTAGAATATGTTTCAAGTGAGTTTTTTAATTGAATTCAACAATCTTTCCTTTTTAATTGTGAGTAGACCATTTATATACTTTATGCTATTAATAGTTAGATTTGAATATTCTCTCTTTTTGTTTGTATTTTATTATTCTTTGTTCTCTTTCCCATTTCCTTGTAAATCAGTTGAATATTTATTATGATCCTATATTATCTCCTGTCTCTGCTTATTAGCTCTAACTCTTTTATATTTTTTGCTCCTTTAGAGGATATAAGTACGTATGTGCTCCTTATCTTATGGTGCAGTTACAGCTGGATAAATCCACTGGTATAAGTCAGAATGCATTACATGTATACAATCTAGTGAATAACATAGCAGCCTTATACTCTAGAGAGTTGTTAGTTCATTCTCACGAGAGCTGAGAGCTATGGCTTGCTCTTGCTACCAGGCATCTCAACTAATCTTTACCCTATGAAATGATCAAAATTCAAAATGTGTAATATGTGTCTTACTATATACATAGAGCTTTTACCATTGTAAAGTCATCATTAGTGGATACGTTATTTAGTGAGGGAGCATCTATATCTTTCACTTATCACTGCTTACCTTTAAGTGATATTAGACTAATTCAAGCCTAAAATAGATACTTTAATACTGTATACTTCTATTGTTCCCTCTATGTTTTAGTGGCCAGACAGTTTTACTTTTACATATGTCATAAACTTTGTTATATAGTTATTAAATTTTAATTAACTTAATTATCTTTTTAAGTGACTTTATTGCCATTTGTAGTGGTCTTCATTCTTCTATAGGTCATGTATTTTTCTACCTAGAACACCCTTTAACATTCCTATAATACAAGTCTGCTCATGATTAATTGTTTTCACTTTTGTATGTCTGAAAATAAGTTGTATATGGAATTCTAGATTGATGTGCTTTATTCTTTCTAAATAATTTCAATCTGTTCTGCTTTGGGCTCAATTATGTTTTATTAGCATGAGAAGATCAACTACAGTACTATTCTAGTCTTTGTCCTCTGTATATGTCCTGCTTTCCCTCCTCTATGTGCCTTGGTTTGTTTCTGTGTATGTTTTCCCCTCAGCAAGATCTTGCTTTGTTTTAGGATGACTCCAAACTCAACTTGCAGTGTTACTAAGGCTGGCCTTGAGCTTCTGATCCCCCTGCCTCAGTCTTCCAGAGTGCTGGGCTTACAGACATGTGCCACCTGACCCACCTTCTGTGTACTATTAATAATTTTAGGTGAAGGTTATTAAGGTCTATATCTAGAAGACTGCCATTTTATTGCAATGTAAAATTCAGTGCTGAGATACATAGGTGTTTACTTTGTAATTCACAGTAAGTTGCTGTGGTAGTAATACAAGGGAGAGAGAAGAGCCTTGCATGCTCTTCTGCTTCCTATCAAGGAGAGGATTATTCTCTTCATCTCATTTACTTTTTGTCCTAAATACAACAACATTCCACAGGCAGAAGTTAGATCCCCCAAATGTTGTGAGCATGCCAGTTACAGGTTTCTGATGATGGAGAGGACCACTTAGAAAACATGATCCTACCAGTATATTTTAATTTTCTTTCTTTCTAATAAACCATCTCTGCCATAGCTCACATTTCTTGTGGTAGGCATATTTTCATCATAAACTTGATTATGACAAAATTTTTCAAATGATTCCAACTTCTTGTGCACTTAGTATCAGAGGCTATACCAAGTTCTATTTTTGAGCTGATAAAATCCTTCTTCTGAAAGCATTTGTTTATTATATTACAACTTCACATGAGCTGAGCTCCGTCCTGACCCAGTGTTAAGTGTCTGTGGTGGATTTCATTACATCCATCTACTGGAAGTCCCGCCAATATACTGGCAGCAAAATCCTAGTGGAAAATAAATGGCAATAAAAAAGAGAAATGATAGCCTGTGTGAGTGGTGAGGAGCACAGCTTTATTGAGACTGGACAACCCCAGAGTAGTGACTTGGCATGCAGGCGCAAGTTTAAGAGAGTGTGAGTGAAAGCTGATATTGGAATAACGACTCTGTGGCACAGACATGGGAATAATTTAATTAATTGCACTGAAATTTCTTTGATGAATAGTTATGTGGTGATAAGCATGAGGTTGAACAGCAGAATGAGGCTCAGCTCTTTAATGGGCTAGCACAGCTGCAGTTTTGGATGCATTCCCACTTTATTTTTGCCTGCAGCTCTCCACCACTTTCCTCATCCACTTCTCTCCGGCTCAGCACACCACCACCGCGAGGCTCCCTCTCCATGTCTGCAGAGCTGAGGGCCAAGTACATTTGGCCATAGAAAGCCGGTCGGTGACTGCTTTGAAATGAAAACCAGATCAAATGAAAATGATGGGCTGGTTTCCTTATGACGGCTGCACCCTCCCCTCCCTGAATCTCCAGGATGCTTTTAGAGTCTTTGCTGCTAAGTTGTATAAAGATTTTAATAAAAATTTCTTGTCCCTGGAGAAAGACGCATGTCTTTGTTGTCAGAGAGCTAGAGGGAAATGAGCAGCGTGGCCCAGCTGGAGCACCAGCATTAATCCCATGATTCCTAGCCCATATTTTCAGACAGATCAATTACTTATGGCTGTAACCAATCTCTCACCGATTTCTTGCTGTGCAGGGCTCCATTTCCAGACTTGGCAGCTGACACAACCTTCCAACTTGATAGGACTTCAGCTGCAAATCTCTTCAAGTCTGCTGCCTTCATTCATTGAGGTTATACAAATGAGTTATTAAATAAAAATCAAAAGTCACAAATTGTGGGTGGTAATCTCTACTTGGCTCAGTGACACCCATGGATCTAGGCAACATTTGCAATTGGATTTTTTAAAAAACAAGATAGACGATTCAGTTGTCTGACTTACTTTACTTTTATGGACAGGCTGGCATGAGAGTAAAGCCCACTCTAGAGGGAAGAAATTACTCACAGTGGATGCATTTCTTATCAACTTCTGAGTTGAAAGATTGACTCAGAAATGTAGAGAAAGAAGATTATGAGGAAACACGAAGGGCTTGTATAGGTGAGCTGTGTCTAATGCATTTCACACTGAGTGAGTCACCCCTTTTCAGCTGCTAGGCTGCCTGGGCTTAAGGCCAGGAGGTTCTGTATCAAAAAGAGGTGGCCCTTGCTCACACACAGGTGCTGTGGAACTTGTAAGCTGTTTATAGAGTATGTCAGTGTGTGAAGATAGCACTTCTGTGAAGGAGCTAAAGGCAGTACCCTCTGAAGACTACCTAAAATTTGTTCAGTGTCTGCAAGTCATAACTACTTCTCTGTGTGTTGAATCCTTTACTCAGGTTATTCAGGCCTCTTGGAAGAACTACATGGGGCCCAGCTAAAGGAAATCAGAGTTCTGTATGTGATTTGACTCCTTTTAGACACACAGATGTGCATCTGTTGGTGAAATGTATACTGTCTCTCTTTGTGTGCTCTTCTTTTATTGTCCTTCCAGGCTTTCAGTCCCCAGTGTACAGTTCTGTAAGGATTTTTTGTGTTTTCTCTTTATGACCCACATTGCTGTTTCCTTCAGTAATCAACTATGAACACTTTGCAGAAAGGAAAACATGGATATCTAGAGAAAACAAAGGGTGTTATGTTCCTCATGGAGGAATTATGTGTTTATCTGTATATTTGTGTATATTTTTTCCCCTGTACTTGGTGAATGCTGCTATATACATTGAAAGCTTTCTGGTACATGGGACCCATTAATGGTGTCCTTTTGGAACAGGTATTCATGAACTTTGTTAACAGTTGGGAACTGAGTACCTGCTGTTATAGGAAGACAACCAGTTTCCCTTTGGGCTTATTGTATGACTTTGGATTGCTTCCAAAGAAGGGGGAAAAATATCCCACAGAACATACTTGTTTGATTTGAAAGTTGAAAACTATGTGTTTGCCTCTCCCTTTTATCTCCAGCCCTTCCCAGATGGCCAATGTGAGTAGTAAAATGCAAGTCAGGTGATGCGGTAAGGCTGCCACAACGCTTGCCCTAATCCAAACTTGGTATTTTGTGGCTTTGCATTTGTTATAATCCATTAAGCAGCATGGCAGAGAGTGATTGGTAACCATGCATGACAATAACCCATCCTCAGAGCTTGCCAGAAATGGAAGGTTTAGGAAGCAGTAAGAAATAAAAAGGAGGTGAGATGTATAGTTAGTTCAACTTGCTTTTTTCCTCCTTGAAATGGTTCCTGTCTTATTAGGAGTTCTTTAGTGAACAAAATGTAGTCGTAGCTTGGAGAAATTATGGATACTTTCCAGCAGCCTGGAGGGAAAAAGGGTTTAGGAGTCTGCAAGCTTTCTCCCCTGGTTGCAGTTAGGAAGCCAGTTGACAGTATAATAGGCTTTTGGAAGTGGGTGCAGTGGTTTGTGTGTTCTGTTTGATGTTGCAAATACCAAGCCCTCAGGGAGATCTGCAAAGAGGATATTCTGTTCTTAAAGAAAGGAATAGATTAACCTGAAATGTGAACTGAAAACCTCGTGAATTCTAAAGGACGTAGGTGTAACCAGGAAGAATCTTCTTTACTTATGTGGAAGCATCATTTGGCTGGCTGTCAGCTGAAAGAAAACCAACGGGCCTGGCTTTTATTTTTCTATAAATGAAAAGATTACCATCAGTAAACTTGAGAGAATTAGATCACAGACTAAGGGTGTGTTTGCATATGTGTGTGTCCACATGGAGTGAGGGCTAATACTTTCTTTGGAGACACGTGCATACGAAAATGCATGTACAAGTTTTACAACTACTTGTGCTTCTTGGAACCTACTGAATAATCCCTTTTTTCATATTCAGATTTATGCTGCTGACCCATTTGAGTAAGATGCACAATTGATATGTTGGAGCTAGTAAGCCAGTTCTGTCATTCATTAATATATACCTTCATTTCACACACATTTATTGAGTACCTCTGTATGCCAGATACTATGTTGGCACTGGTGGTATGACGGTTAAAAAGAAAGAAAAATAAAACAGAGCAGTGACTGTCCTGTTGTGGTTTATAAACTACTGGATAAACAGAATCAAATAATCAGGCAAGTGGACCTCTGCAATGTCTTTATATTATCTTTCTGCTCAATATAAGGTTACTGAGCTCCTCTAGATGCCCTTACTTTATGATAGACTCTTTAAAGAAAAAGCACCTCACAGCAGCTCTGCTCAGGTCTGACTCGCCATTTATAGAGAGTGAGTTGACCATGTTTGCTTAGTGAATTGAGCAAGACCTCTGACCCATGTAGCAGCTATACTTCCTCTCTGTATACCAAGTTGGCAAATAGTTCTAGGATAGCATTCCAGAAGAACATTCTGTTGCATCCTTATACTCACTGGCCTCCCCACAGCTCTGACTTTGAGACTTGGCCTGGTTCTTTGCAAACTGCGATTCATGAGCCTCTCTGAAAAGGTTCCCATATGCAAAATGGGAATTGTAGTAGTTCACTAGATTGTGGATAGAGAATGGAAACAGTCACGTAAAAATACTTCATTAAGGCCTAGCTGTTAAGTTTGTGTCATTTACACATGTTATTTCAGACTTTATAAAGAGTGTAACACTTAGTAAGGCCAAGCTTGTTCCATTTGCTTAAAGCCCTAAAACTCAGAAGGAAGATAATTTAAGGTTTAACCCAAATATAAAAATCATCATGTCTTTTTTTCTAGAAGAGTGTTCAGAAGAATTAGGATTAAATGTTCAAACTAAGGCAGAAATGATTTTTTTCATATATAAAGTAGTTGGTATCAGTGTGAATACACTGTCCTTGAGATTGATCTTGAGCATTGTTGTCAGTCCTGCTCTTCTACGTTTGGCTTCTGCTTCTTTGACCTGGTATGACTTGTTCTCCCAAAAGGAGTGAAATCAAAAAGAATCATGAATACCTTCTCAGTGATGAGGTTCTAACACATTGGCTCAGAGGTGTATGCTCTGCAGCCCTGGACATAATGATATAATTCAAGTAAGAATCATAAAGATAAACCCATACAAGAACCATCATTATGTAAATGATAAGCCTTTCTGTGAGATTATACTGGGTGATGAGAACCTGCACAATTTTGTTTTCTGGGGAAAAGTCCACATGAATAAATCAAATGCTCAATACATAGCCTATAGTGTGTGTGTGCTGTATCTGTAGACTGTGATGTGATCATGGGCGTTCTGAATTTTCTGGTTTAAAGACTTTACATAGATCACTCACTCTATGTTTGGAGGTAGACAGCCTTTCACCAAGATTCTCTGTAGACTGAACTGGAAAAGTTCTTGTCTCTTTATTTTTATCACTTCTCTTTTCCTCTCCCTCTCCCCATCTTTGTAAAATATAAGTCATCAAAGTGCTTTAACTACCTTTATACCACCAGAAATTAATTGGAGATCATATTTCATTTGTTTTACTTTGTTACTGACTTGTCATACTGAATGTATCTGTGCAATTCCCAAGGGGTGGTATCTTATACATTGTTAGCCCTGTTCTTGTCTAATACTGAATAATCAGTGAAAATTTTGAATGTACTTTACCTTTGTTCCTTTTCTCTCCCACAGTTCTGTCTTCTTCAAGATAATTTGGGTCTGAATAGCCTGCAGGTCATAAGGAGCTAAATTTAATGTTAATCATGGGCAGGCTGTAGTCCACACACTTGAGGCTCAGCTTCTGTTTCCATGTGGCCTCCAAAAGATCATCAGGCTGCTCTTCTCTAGACACAGTGTGATGCTCCAGAGAAGACCACCACACGCTAGTGTAGAGAACCACTGCTACATCTGTACAAAACACAGCAGGTTGCAGATACCTTAAATTATTTCCTAATGGAAACTCTTGCTAAGGCAAAAACTTAAATAATACGGAGAATCAGCATACTGTCTCTGAAACAATTGCAGCATTTATTAGCTGGGTGTAAGTTGAAGGTAAGCGCCCATTTAAAAAAAAAAAAAAGCCTTTGTAATGATTAGCAAGGGCCCACTATAATTTAAAGTATTCTTTGGAGTTTATAAATATAGTCTCATAAAAAAACCTAACTATAAGAGAACTGTGACTTTAAGTCATTAGAAACCCAGTGGTTTGATAAAATAACAGGAAACAGACAATTTATTATGAGCAGTCTCAGTAGCTCTGGATTATCTATAAAACTTTTACAGTCTTCCCCAAGTGGCAAGAAGCCATAAAACTTGCTTGAATGAGGGACTTGTTAATTTACTTGTTAAAGCAAATTAAAAATTTATAAGTGCTTTTAGGTAAATGAGATCTTCTCTCATTTCTGCCCTTGTGGGGCCCTGGAGTCCTAGGAGGAGAGAGTGGCTGTGCTCAGACACCACCGCAGAACAATAAAAGCTATTAAATTGTTGCAGTTTATTACAACCGAACCATGCAGCTGTTGCCAGGGCTAGCTGTGGGGTACAGGGGTTGACAGCCTGGAGTTTCAGTAGGCTTCCGGCCCCACTCTGAGGAGGGAGGAATTGAAGGAAGGAGGAAGAAAGGGAAAAAGAGAGATGGAGGTTCCTGTGGAAATGCTGAGGAAGGTACTGAGGAATTCACCACGATGACACAATGAAGCATTTCTAATAATGCTTAAAGCAAAATGATGGGAAAATTGGAGCCTTGTTTTCAAACACATACAAATAAACTATATCCAGTTTTGGTTCAAAAAAAAAAAAGAGAGATGGAGGAGAGGGAGAGGAAACAGACAAGAAATGAGGTGGTGTTATTATAATTCTCCAGTAGTTAGTGATATAGGATATATCTTTT
Organism: Thryonomys swinderianus; assembly: GCA_004025085.1. Lineage (NCBI taxonomy): Eukaryota > Metazoa > Chordata > Mammalia > Rodentia > Thryonomyidae > Thryonomys > Thryonomys swinderianus. The sequence goes on from PVIC010025188.1 coordinate 16,899, forward strand.
TGTTTTTCCATGGCTTCATGAAATCAGAGGTTTGAGCTAAATATTTTTAGACCTAGAAGTATTTTTCTTGAATTTTGTCGGTTATCTGTACCTTGCATTCCAGTATATCCTGATGCCTTTTAGCTTTTTAGTTTTATGGCCAAAGGCCAGGTCTTAAACTATTTAGAAACTTGTCAACATTTACTGAAAAAAAATTCTTTTTGCTTTTCCTGTATTTAGCTTCAACTTTTAGGAGAGATAAGGAAGGACATCTGATATATATGTGACTCCAAAACCTAAGTACAGTTAATCTAGGCAAGGACAGATTTTCTCTTGACTTCCCTGTGGATAAGATGCCAATTTAGGTTAAAATTCTTGGATCTAAACAACTTCCTTCACTTTGTTTCCAACGTGTCAAAGGTGTTTGGAAAGTACCGTCTTCTGGTTTTTTTTTCCTGGAGACTTTGGCTGGGTACGGGTCATTTTTTATCCTGTAAGCCCTACAACTCAAGGAATCTTGTCCTCGCCCTCCCTTGGACAAGCTTCACAGTAGGAGGTCTGCTTGGGTTAGCAAGCACCTAGGGAAATAGAAAATAGTTTATTCTTTCATATGCATCAGAAATTTTTAATTAGTCTTTTCTGTTAGGAAAAATTGTTCTATCTCAAGTACTAACTACTTAACATTAAATGATGGGTATTTCATAAATGTGATGGTTTGGATCAAAAATGTCTCCCAAAGGTCTCATATTAGGAGGTAAGCTCTACTCAAAGGGAATGAATCACAGGGCATGTGACTCAGAAGCATGTATTCTGGGTCCCATCTCCTGTCTTCATTCTCTTTGGTTCCTGGCTGCCAGGAATAAGCAACTGAGCTCCACCAGGCCCTTCTACCATGCAATTTCTGCCTTGGAGCTGCCAATTACGTGTGGAACTCTGAGCCAAAGCAGACCTCTTCCCCTCTGAGTTGTGAATGTTGGCTATTTTGTCACAGCCATGGGAAAGCTAACTCATACAAGTACATGTAAATTTCAAGATCTCTCTGGAAAACTTAGTTTCTGCAAATAATGTTCCCTTTCATCCAAGGAAACTCATGCTTAATAAATTTTGAGACTAGAAATGATACAAATTTTATTCATGATGAATGTTCATTCTTCTGTATCACTTACCCTTCAGTTCCTTACGTATGTAACCACCATGATTTGGATTCCATGATATTTTGAAGTCATTTCATGGCAGGTAAAAATGTCATAGAAAATTGGTAGAGGAGTAACAATGAAAATGGTAACTATGTATTTTGATGGAATTCCATCAAAAGGGCAATACCTTTCAGACATTAAGATTGCTGTAATAAAATAATTGATTTTTCTCTTTTTCATTATCTTCATATTTTAAATATATCATTGTCCAGTATCACAGTATGCTTATTGTACCTCTTACCAATTTTGTGAGCCTCTTACTGGCTGCAGTTATAATGGTTTTATTTGGAGAAGCTCATTTATAGACTCAGCAAAAATAGTTGGGTCTCACTATCTCTGCAGAAATCATCTCTGTATTTTAGAATATTTTCTGGACCTAGTTTGTATCCTCCATGGGTGGAACTTCTCTTTGGATTAACCCACAAACCTGACTACATAGCCTGTTGAATTAGAGACCATTAAGGGTGGTACCATTCTTTTGTTCCAGAGGATCAAAGTAAATTGCATGTGCAGGAAAAGTGGAGAGATTTAAAAGTTGTAGAATAGAAGTAGCAAAAGACAAGGGCCAGAGGTCAATTGCTTGGGTCTAGAAAGGAGACGGTGACAGTGAGAGGCTGACGTGGTGTGAAAGCAGGGACAGCTGCAGGGGAGTCGCGGTGAACCTGTCGCCGTACAGCAGCAGTGCTGCGGTGTATTTGGCTTTAAAAGAGTTCAGGTTAGAATTTTAGTGTACATACTCACTCGTTAGTAATATTGATATATGTTGTATAATGATTGCTTAATTGCTAATTTTCCTTTGCTAATTGATGTTTTTCTATAAAACCAAATTCTTTAGCTCTTTACATTTATTGAATGCCATCTGGCTTATGAATTTTCATAAGAACTGCCAAAAAAAAAGAAAGAAAAAGGTGCAGAATCCGTCTTCCTGCCTTTCTCTTAAGAAGGCAGAGAATATGTATCCATAATGAACTTTTAATTTGTCTTTAGGGATTTGTTTTAGGGCTTAAAAATAAAACATCACTCCACTAAAACGACATCCTATATCTCCCACCTAGAATTTTCTTCTGACAGTTACCTCTGGCTGTTTGTAACAATCTACTCTCTTACTCTTCCATTCTTTTTTATTTTCTCTGTAATTATTGGTCAAATATCCCTTTAAAATACATTTAACTTGATTAAATTGATTTCTTTATCATTGCTACAATTTTTTATTTCTATAGTAGCTTAATATATTTACTCATAATATTTTAGTTTAGGGACATCATTAATGTGCCATTCCACAATAGCAAAGAAATGTTTATTTACTTTTTTCATTTTCTTTTACCACTAACTATGTGTTCTTAGGCACTCCCATATATATATATAATTTTGTCATTACAGCTTTTTTGGTCAAATTTATACACACAGATCTATGTTTGCCATATTCACTAGATTTTAGCAGACTTTTTACAAAATGGGCTGGTATGCATGCTTTTGTATCCCTTGTCTCCTAACAGTCTTATGGCAGTTACTCAAAGCTAAATTATAAATGAAATAATTCCTTAGTATGTATGAATTTTGAGTTAGAAAAATTGTCTTTAATTATAAATTTTGTCTAATTTTATTTTAATCCAAATTTCATTCTTCAGGTGGATAAAGTAGTTAGAAAAGTAGTTAGAATTTAATTCTTTTTTTTTTTTTTTTGAGACAGGGTCTTGATTTGTGGTTCAGGCTAGCTCTGAGCTCACTATGTAGCTCAGGCAAGCCTCAAACTCAGTAATCCTCCAGTCTCTGTCTCCCAAGTGCTGGGATGACAGGCATGAGCCACCACGCCCGGCACTGTGGTATGTGGTGCTGATTGTTGGTTGATTGCTGGTGGGCATGAGTCTCCATGCCCAGCATTGTATGTGGTTACTGGGGATTGAACTCAGAACCTTGCGCTTGCAAGGCAGGTGCCGGAACCACTGAGCTAACCCTCCAGCTCTAGAATTTAATTCTTAATTTTAAAAATGATATCACCTTATTCCAGTAAGAGTGGCAATGATAAAGAAATCAAACAATAACAGATGATAGGCTATGGTGAAAAAAATTCTTCTTGGGTAGGGATTTGGCTCAGAGGTTCCAGGGTCTGCCTGGCAAGCATAAGATTCCAAGTTTGACCCCTGGTGCCCCATACAACAGTGCCAAGTGTGGTGGCTCACATCTGTAGTCTCAACATTTAGGATGCAGAGGTAGGAGGATTGCTGTTTGAGGCTAACCTGAGCAATATAGTGAGCTCAGGGCCACCCTGAACTACAAAGTGAGACCCTGTCTTAAAAAAAAAAAAATCTAGAGCCGGAGATTTAGCTCAGTGGTTCCAGCGCCTGCCTCACAAGTGCAAGGTCCTGAGTTCGATCCCAGTAACCACATACAATGCTGGACGTGGTGACTCATGCCCACGAGCAATCAATACCACATACCACAGTGCCAGGCATGCTGGCTCATGCCTGTAATCCCAGCACTCGGGAGGCAGAGACTGGAGGATTGCTGAGTCCGAGGCTTACCTGGGCTACATAGTGAGCTGAGGGCCTGAACTACAAAGCAAGATCCTGTCTCAAAAAAAAAAAAAAATCTTCATGTTGGTGACATTTGGCTGTTATCTCAGCTTCAGAAACTGCATTGCAGTTCACAACCAACACTCTGTGTCCCTTTATATGCAAGAGAAACAGCAGTTTATTCCTGCAGATTCCCTGTGCCTTAGATATAACAAGGCCACTTAGGAAAATATCACTGTCTTTGTATAGACAAGCAGAGGAGAACTGCATCTGTGGTTCAAATGGATACATTCTAAAGTGAGAGAAGCACAGTGCTTGCTTCAGAAAGTCTCTGGCCTAGAGTGCAGTTTGCTGGAGCTTGTAACTAGTATAGAAGTCAGTGTGGAGATTTTTTGAAGAACTGTTATTAGAAATTCCATCTTACCCAGGTTTCTCCCTGCTGGGTATCTTCCCCAAAGATCACCATACTAGGATGTCATGCTACAGCAATATTTGCAAACCAGTGTTTACAGCAGGGGAATTGATAAGAACTAAATTCTGGAAGCAGCCTGTACACCTCAACAGATGAATGCATACAGAAAATGTAGTATCTATATATGATAGAATACTACTGAGGTATAAAAAATGACAAATTTGAGACATCTGTAGGGAAATAGATGCACCTGTAAGATATAATGTTGAGAAATAAACCAGATGCACAAGCTTTAATACCATATGATATCTCTCATTTGAAGATATACCATGTATGAGAACCTAATAAACTCAATTTATGTGGACATTCTATGCCATGATATTACCTAAAACTAATAATGTCAACAAGAATGAAAAGGTACATACAGAATTGGGGAACGAGAGGAAGAGAAGGACACAGGGATGAAAACAAAAGAAGCTGTGATATGTACATGTAATCACTCTCCAAGATAATTGTGAACTGCATTTACTACAAACTTGTACTAATCTCATAAAAAATTGTTAAAATTACATTAATGAGTACTTCAGTTATGAAGTTGTTCTGTGAAGAAATGTGAGGTGGTGTCATAAAATTTATGTCTTAAATTGTAATATATAACCTCAACCCCACCAGATTTTTGTATTGGTCATTTAGAATTAAAAGTCATTTTAGTAAAATATCATTAAGATATATGATGGTATTTATTTAGGTCTTCTAGTACAAAAATAGCATGAAATAAATAGATCACAGATATGCAAATACTGGATCTTTTCTTTGATATGAGCACCTGTAGATGTAAATGAGTACTAGAATGTATGATAGGTTTTGTAAAATAGGAAATATCCAAAGGGACTTTGGTGTGGGAACATAATGTGGGGAAGGAATAAATCTGATTCTGAAAGAAAATAAAAGAGCATGTATATAGGGGGTGTGGGGGTGTGGGGACTTAGGGACGTGGGTAAAAATGAGAATTGACTTGCGTCATATACTGGTACAAATTCCCCAATATTGTGTGTGATTGTGAGCTGTATATAAAATGTACCAATAACGAATTCAATTAAAAATAACAATAATTATATTGGATGTATTACTTATTTTAAATGCTTGTTCACTAAATCAGAAAATATTAAAACTATTATCTACCTGGAGAAATAGTCACATTACAGTTGTTTGTAACATATCTGCTTTGCCATGCATTATAATATCCCTTGGGAAGGCAGCATAGCATTTTGGAAATAACGTAGATTCTAGAATAAAAGACCCATCCCTTCTCGGCCTTTTGGCTAAGATCAAGTGTTGAATAAAAGACCTCACTGTGAGTCCCACTTACACTTCCTCAAAGTTGGCTTAATGTTGAGTTCACATGAGCCCCACTTAACCTTGAAATGGTAGTGTTATACATGTCATCAGTTATTGGTAGAGAACCTCATAACTTAATGAGCATAGCAGTTGGCACTGTCTTAAGGGCAGTTGACATAATACTGAACCAGGGATCAGGCAGCCGGATTCTAGGCTCAGCCTACCACCCCATCCTGGAGCGTCTTAGTTGGGAAATTTCTCTCTGTGACTTTTAGATTGTTGGTGTAGAGGACACATGACAGTTTATTTACTTTAGAAGATTTATATGAAGATTAAATTATATTAATACATACAGTTATCAGAGAATTGTGGCATTACAGACAAACGTGAGCAACGTTATTATCATCACAAAGATGAAAGCAGCCTCACAGTACCTGGGTAGCCTGTCTTAGCCCAGGAGGAGAGCATGATATTTCCAGTTGCTTCACTGTTCTTGTGACAGTTGTCTTCACGTTACCATGATAGGAGGAGCTTGCGACTGGGCAGTTTTAGGCAGTGCAAGACAAATGTTGGTTAATGCATGTACAAGACATATACCTTTTTGAGTAACAGCTCAATGAGAGTTTCTGTTATATATCAAGGGAATGTGGTATATTTGGGGGGAGGAAAATCTTAATAAGAAATTTGGAAGTATTCCTAACTTGCAAATGTATGTACCTCAAAGCTATCATAAGAATAAATTTAAGTCTGGTAGTGTACATAGTTTCAGTACACATTGGTGAAATAGCCTGCTGATTGCTGATTGAAAACAGTTGTTAATTCTCTACTTCAGTAAATTCGGAGTGGAAAAACTTTCCCTAATAAAGAACAGATTGAGGAGATCTAAGACCTTACTGTGTGGGAATGAATGGCAGACGCATATACTGGTAGTTAAAATGTTTCATTAGATGTTAATGTCTTGCTGTGTTTTTAATTGTTCAAGAATTAGCCTCTAGAATATTAAAACCATCTGTTTGTTATCATGATGAAACAGAATGCTTAAATAGTTATTAATTTGTGCTTCTTATCTTTTTCTGAGGGATAATCTGTAAAACTTTGATCTGTTTGGAGTGTAGGGAATTTGGAATCCATATATGAAAAATAATTTTAAAGCATACAGTGTCCCATATAGATGAAATTTGTCTTTTGTACCTGCTGCTTATATTTTTATACTGTATTCTTCCTTATTTTTTCCCCCTATGGTGTGATGAGAACAATCACAGAAGTGCATTTGTGATTAAAACTACACGACCACCCTCGGGCATACTGATTTTTTTCATTAGGGAACAAGATAGAAATTAGACATTTAGAGCAAAGAAGGAGTTGAGAGGTTTTTCGTTTTTTTTTTTAGTTTATTTTTATCTTTATTGTTACATTGTATATACGCATCTTGATCTCACTCAATATTGAGAATTTGTACCAGTATATGACACAATTTAATTTTAATTCTAAAGACGTGCTTTCCTTATGGTTTCTGCTAGCTCTGTATAACCATTGAGACCTGTAAATGTTGGTCAGTGGGTTCTATTCTTAATTTTTCTTTTTTTGAGACAGGGTCTCACTTTGTACTTCAGGTTGGCCCTGAGCTCACTGTGTAGCCCAGGCAAACCTCAAATGAGCAATCCTCCTGCCTCTGTCTCCTGAGTACTGAGATTACAGGCTTGAACCATCAAACCCGGCATTTGTGGTATGTGGAACTGATTGCTGGTGGGTGTGAGTCATCACACCTGGTATGGTTATGTGTGGTTACTGGGGATTGAACCAGGGACCTTGCGCTTGCTAGGTGGGTGCTGGAACCACTGAGCTAAATCTCTGGCCCTTTATTCTTAACTTTTTACCTTTGCATTTTTATGATTCAATATAGTCTTTCTTGTTTGGATTTTTCATTGTGTTAATTGAGAAACAACAGATGAATTTATCCAAATGTGTTGCTTAGAAATAATACTTTATTTTAATGACTTTATTTTATTTAAAATAATGACTTTATTTTATTTAGAGGGGACAGAAATTGATTTGCTTTTAATTACATGAGACTGAAAAATTTTGTCTTCTTATCTCTGAGTTTGGTTAGAAAAATTACCAACTTAGTTCTTTATAAGATTATGCAAATCAGCCAAAATCATGCCAAATTGGGAAATTTTATTTACATGACAATCTTTGCTAAGAATTTAAGATAAGAATTAATGAGAGTTGGGAAATTTATGATTATTTATATAAGCTTCTTTTATTTTACATGGCCCTTATTAGAAATGGGATTGGCCAATTCCCTGAGACTATTTTGTGCAGAGTGAACATAAGAGATTTTGTTTTTACCTTTAGTTTTCTAAAACCATGTGAAAATCACTTGCAACTTAAAAGGAAAGTTTATTAGAAACTCAAAGTCTATAATTCAGGTCCCTCACAAGTCACATTAGCAACATACATTACATTTTGCAGGGATATGTAGGTTTACAGACCTTCTCAATTCAGGGACGCCCATGTAACTGCATCAGTTCAGGTAGGTCTCTTGTTTCCAGGAGCACAGCCTGTTGCTGATACCTGAGGCCACGTAAATTATATCTTTGTAACTGCAACAAGAACAGTCATGTTATTTCTTCACAAAAAGCACCTTTTTGCTTAAGAATTTACTGAGGCGTTTTTACGGTACAGTGAATCCTTGAGTTACAACCAGTCTGACATACAAACAGCTTGTGTTTTGACTGGAATTTTAGTTTTAACTCAAGACCAATGTCTTGATTTATGACCTGAATGCTAGCCACTTGTGCTTCCGGGTGCTCTCAGGTACAGGTTTAACCCTCAAAGAGTTCTGGAAGGAACACTAATTACAGCATCCTTTCCTGGGGGGGTGGGGGTTGAATGAAGAATCCTGGTCCAGTATCTAAGGACACTGAGATCTGCCTGTGTGCAGGAGAGAGACTTTTCAGGCTGTGTGGAGGAGCCTGAGCTACACCCAGCCCTCAAGAATCAATTGAGTTCAAGTTTGCAATCCCACCAACAGTGGAGAAGCGTTCCTTTCTCCCCACAGCCACGCCAGCATTTATCGTTGGTTGACTTTGTGATCGCAGCCATTCTTTGTGGAGTGAGGTGGAATCTCAATGTTGTTTTCATTTGCATCTCTCGAATGACCAGAGATGTTGAGCATTTCTTCATATGTTTCTTGGCTGCTTTGATTTCTGCCTCTGAGAAGTGTCTGTTCATTT
>PVIC010025189.1:0-25493 GCA_004025085.1 Thryonomys swinderianus
GCCTGAGGCCGGTCCAGACAGATGCATGGGGCTGGAACCAAAGCACAAGCAAGCAGTCCCTGCAGGGATCTCCCAGAACAAACTAGAAGCAAAACCTGCTTCTTGCTAAGGACAACATGCGTTTTTCCAGGCCTTTCAAAGCAAGGCAGGTCAATCGAGTTATAATTGGCTCTCTAATTAGAACTCCCACAAGCTGTTAAATTCTATACCTGCTGCCTGGCGTCTTACACAAAGGTGACAAATCTGCTTCTGCCTTTGGAATGATTAAAGCAAACCAGCTACAGTCTCGCCCTTCTGCAACAGCACCCTCTGCAGCCACCCCCTCCCCACTCAGATGCCCACATAACCACAGCAAGCACGGCATGGCCTGCTTACTAGATATGGCTGCGGGGATCAGGCTCGGAGCACGGTTTGCTGATGAGCTCTTGGAGGATGAATAGGAAGAGGCCCATTCCTGACCTTTTCTGAGGCCCGGGAGCATCCAGAGAGTTTCAGTGAAGCCCCAAGCTACCTTAGTTGAGTTGCTCTCTGTTAAAGAAATTGCCCCCTTTCTCCCCTTACATCCTCAGCACTAAAGAAAATAGTATTTTGTGTCGCTCCCTTCAGTCATCAAAATGATAGTGTGCCAGGATTGGTGTCTTTCCCGGCCTCCGGCCACTTATATTTCCCATAGCGTCCCTCTGCTCCGGGGCCAGGTCCTCTTGCTGCCCTGCCAGTCAGGGTGCGCAGTGCATGCTGGGACCAGCAATCCTGCCCCCCTGTCTCGCCCCAGCTCTGCCACACTGACCTTACCCAGGCAGCCTGGAGTCAGGCCTGGTGATAGAGTTTACACCAGGGAAACGGGCAAGTACACAAAGCAGGACGTTTTTCTCTCAGAGAGTCCATTTTCAGGCACACCACTGGACTCGTGGGTCCCAGGGGAGTTATTTTATGAGGGGGTACAGGGGAATCAGGGAGAGCAGCAGCCATGGGCAGAGACCAGGCCCTGTGGCTCTGACCCGAGACCGTCGGCGGAAGACCCTATGGCCCAGCTTGTCTGCCCTCTAGATGGAGACAGGGCTGGAGGGAGCCCCAGGAGAGAGGGACCAGTCTTGGGACTGCCCAAGTCAGTGGCAGAAAAGGGAGTACAGGATGGCAAATGTGTGGAGCAGAAAAGAGCCGAGTCTGAAGTCTCGCTGTGCTGTGCGCCGTTGGTCTGTGTGGCCCCGCATGTCACTCGGCCCCTAGAAACCGAGGCGAACATTCCCCTAGCTGGGCTCTGGGGCAGCCCTACCCTGGCCCGAGCGCAGGTTCGAGGTCTGTGGTTGGTTTAGTTTACTCCTCTAGATTCCCGTCTTCCTCGGTCACCTCACCGCTGAGCCCTGAGGGCCCGTTTCTGAGCTCCCTGCTCCAGCAGCAGGCCCTGTGAGCCTTAAATGGCAGTGGTCGGGGTACGTATGTGCGTGCGTGCGCCCTGCCCCTTGGCGTCTGCACACGTGAGCCGCACCTCCTGCCCCTGCCTCACGGCTGACGGGGGCTTTGGAGGAGCTAGTGTTAATCCTGATTCTGACCGATTCCATACTGAGCGTTCATTTCTGCCCACGCGCCCAGTTGCCTCGGTGGCTGCGCTCCAGGAGGGCATGCCATGCAGGGGCTGGGGGACCCTCACCCTCTTCTCCCCAGACTTGGAGTTTGAGTTCTCTTGTCATTTAGGGTGAAAATTCCAAGGCTTATCAACTGTAGTCCTCCCTTCGTTGAAAAGTGTCTTTGCGCCAAACTCTGCGTGGCTAACTTGGGCCGTGTGACCTCCACGCTGGCCCGCACTGTCATTCTTGCCCAGACTTGTTGGAGAAGGTAGATAAAAATAAAATAAATAAATAACTCAACCGGGAGCTGTATACATAAGTCAGCAGGAGCCTCTTCCCATTGCCAGTGGAAAAGTACCAGCAAGGGCATCCATGCCAGCACCCACAGAACACATCCGCCGGCACGCAGCCAGTCCCACGAGCTGGGTCCAGTCGTGTCCTCCCCTCAGGCTGGCGGCTGGTGAGCGTGGGATTAGAGCGGCCGTTGGGGGAGGGGAGGCTGAGACTCAGTGTGGAGTATGGCCGGGAATGGCGTCGGGGTCCGGGCTGGAGGATGTGCAGCACCTCACATCTCGGGGGCCCCGGGCTCCGCTTTTGCCCTCTCAGCTTCTGCTGAGGGCTCCTACCAGCCTGAGCTGCACCAGTCGCTGGACCGTGGGAGTTGTTGCCCCCTAACACTTCCTCAGCTCAGTGCAGTCTCGGGCCGGGTCTCCGGCCTGCCTGCCGTGCCCTCTGGCTCCGGGACTCCTCAGCACCCACCCACACCCGCCCCAGCCAGCCCTGTCTCTCTCCTCCCCTGCCTGCAGCCCCGCCACAAGATCAGGCACGCGTCCCTAAGCAATTCCTGTCCCGCCCTCGGCCTGCCGCGGTGCTGTGTGTCAAGGAGAGAGCGGCCGCCTCCCTCTGTCTTCACAGCCCCAGAGCCGTCCGTGCGCTCCGAACCCTGAGAATGAGGGGAACTGCCTTTCTGTGATTAGTCATTTCTCCATCCCTTTCTCCTGAGCAACAGAATCACCACACCATTAATTCCTAAGGGCAAGGAACATCTTGTTCTAGATGTAGGCTGGAGCTGGGGCCAGGGCAGTCTGCCCTGGGCACAGGGCAACCAGTTTGGAGGTCCTTGGTTGGGGGCACTGAGCTGCCATGCCTCATTGCCTTTGCATTAGAAAAGTGACTCTAGGGCCAGAGGGTTAGCTTAGTGGTGCCGGCGCCTGCCTCGCAAGTGCAAGGTCCTGAGTTTGATCCCGGTAACCACATACAATGCTGGGCGTGGAGATTCATGCCCATCAGCAATCAACACCACATACCACAGTGCTGGGCATGGTGGCTCACGCCTGTAATCGCAGCACTCAGGAGGCAGAGACAGGAGGATTGCTGAGTTCGAGGCTTGCCTGGGCTACATAGTGAGCTCAGAGCCAGCCCAAACTACAAAGCGAGACCCTGTCTCAAAAAGAAAAAAAAAAAAAGTGAAAAAAAGAAATGTGACTCTAAATGTGTCATCCTCCCCGCGAGCTCCGAGCCTGTGCTGGCCATTCAGGTGTGACCACCCGGATGCATCGGCTCAGAGAATTGGGCAGGACGGGGCCCTGCTCACCTGAAGCAGAGGAGTTTAGAGGCAGGTGTGTGGGCGTGGCTTGGAGCTCCAGCCCTTCCTGTAGCGCTGTGTGTCCATAAACTGTGTCTTCACCCTGAACTTCCACCTTCCCATTTGTTTAGCAAAAGAGCAGCGGGTCATCTGATCTCTTCTGGACTGTCCCCCCAGGCCTCCCTCTGCCAGCCACAGGCTGGCACAGCACAAGTGGAGGAGGCCCCCTGCCCAGCTCAGGGTACCTTCCTCAAGGCCAGCGAACCCACCCTCAGGTCCCGGCCTACACTGATTGAGCACGGCCCCTGTAGCCACCGTGCCCTGCCCAGCATGCAGCACAGATGCTGAGATGTCCATAGCGCTCAGTGTATGTCGTGGAGAGGACGGAAGAGCCGGAAACACCTTTGGTTGAAGCTCATGAACAGAGCCCACCCTAGGAGCCCAGGGTCTGCTGGGCTACCTGCTCTGCAGCTCCCTTCAAGGGTCATGAGGGGACAGTTGGCCCCTGTGTCAGCCACCTCCACAGACCATCTGTACCTGTGCTAAGTGTGTGCAGACTTTTTCCTGTCATTTACTAAATAGTGCAATAGAACAACTATTTACGTAGCATTTACATTACATCCAGTTTACAAGCAGTCTGAAGGTGATTGAAGTATACAGAAGCCAGACACAGTGGTGCACACCTGTAATCCCTGCAGGAGGCTGAGGCAGGAGGACTGCTCCAAGTCTGAGGCCAGCCTGGGCTACATAGTGAGTTCAAGGCACCCTAAACTATGTAGTGAGATCAGAGAGAGAGAGATGTAAGCAATAGGCAAATCTATGCCACTTTATATAAGGGACTTGAGTATATGAGGAAGCTCTTAGAATCAGTTTCCCCATAGATGCTGAGGGTCTCCTTTGCCCCATCCAATAACACAGGATGCCAGCCTTTGAGGACACATATTGGCCTGCTCTCCACCCCTCACCCCCCCATACTCGCTGTAGGGAGCTCCAGGCTGGGGGCTTCAGGTCTGGGCTACGATGGCCGGCCAGCGTGGTCCCTCCCCTCGCTGAGTGTCCACCCAATCCAAAGGCTTCTCTGAAAGCCACCGCAGCCTGGGATATCTGTGTACATTTCACCAGTACTGAACACCAAGTTCCAAAGAAGTTAGGCCAGACGAAGTTAGAGGCCAGGCCCTGGAGGCCGAGTGGACCCTGGGGCTTGCAGCCAGACTGCCCGCACCCTCAGTGCCATGGCCACTGCCTGGCAGCCTGGCACTCCAGAGCTGAGCATGGCAGAGCAAGCTCTTCTGGAGAGTGCCAAACCAGATCCTAAAAATTCTGCCAGTCAGGCACCTAAAACTCATGTTAAAGGCTGTAACCAGATCTTCCTGAAGCTTCATGGTGCCTTTGTCTGGAACCACGATGAGGGACCACGTTAGCAGCATAATTCACAGAGACAGTGAGTAGGAGCTCCTGGAAGGCCCTAGGGGAGGGGATTCTGGAAGCTTCCTTCAGAGCCCGAGGGCTGTCAGGCCGAGATGGAAAGGAGCTTCTCCACATGGCTGCAGAGGACTCGGAGAAGCCCAGCGCACAGGGACTGGATAAAAAAGCTTGCCAGGGGCTGGAGATGTAGCTCAGTGGTTCCAGCGCGTGCCTAACAAGTGCAAGGTCCCTGGTTCAATCCCCAGTAACCACATGCAACAATATCGGACATGGTGACTCAGTGCCGGAGGCAGAAGCAGGAGGATTGCTGAGTTCGAGGCTTGCCTGGGCTACATAGTGAGCTCAGGGCCAGCCTGAACTGCAAAGCAAGACCTTGTCTCAAAAAGAAAAAGCTTGTCGGACTGATGCATTTTTAAGACTTGGTGGCTGCTGAGGAAGGAGTGAGCCTCCGGTCACCTGAGAGCGCAGGCGGCAGCAGGTGCTAGCCGGCTGGGGGTGAGGGCCACAAGAAGACGGCAAGTTCAACCCTAGCTGGGACAACTTAGGGAGACTCTTCTCAAAATTCCAACAGTTTCAAAAGGGCTGGAGTTTCTAATTCCCAGCACCTTCCCCCAGAACAAAAGAGAGAGCAAAATTGCTCATGGAGGGCAGGAACAGGGACTTGAGGAGCAGAATGCAGCAGGAGTGGAGGCCCCACCCCCAGCCCCCGCCACCCCAGGGGCTTCCACTTTCTTAGCTAGTTGGCCTCTGGCTTAGAATAATAAAAGGGTTTTGAGAATTTGAGGGTTCATTTCTCCTGCATTAGTGCCATTCTGGAAAAGCCTGGTCCCCGACAGGCACATTTCTTCAAATAAAGCATTTGACTTGGAAAAGAGGCCCAGGCGAGCGCAGGCTCCGGCGGCCATCAGGCTCCCTGAGCACGTGTCAGGGCCTCCCCCACCCCGGAGGGAGGCTGGTCTCCCTGCTCCCACTCTGAGGAGGAGCAGCGAGGGGCTCTGCTGGTGCAAGACCGTGCTTCCTTCCGGGCCAGGACACCGCTCGCCCTGATCCAGCTCTCAGGGCCACACCCCAGATTTTCTGTGGCCGGCAAGAGGGAAGCAAGGATCAGACCGTGTTGTGGCGCTACCAGCTCTTCTCTACGCCCCAGGAGCCTTGTCCTGGCGGCTGCCTCTCATGCCCCTCAGCCCAGGTCCCTAGTGCAGGACGTGAGCTGCCCCTGCTGTTCTGAAGCCCAAGTGCCCAGGACTGCTGTGTCCCCACCAAGAGCCGAGAGGAAGGTGGGGGCCTGGAGGCCACCCAGCCACAGTTTGGACAGCCACACGTCACTGGCCAGAGGCCAGTCCCTGCGGCTGAGAGGGGCCCAGGTTGTTGGGAAGGGCTAGCCTGGGCTTTGGGGGGAACGGGGTTTAAATGTGTAAATGGCCCAGACTAGAAAACCAGCACTGCACGCTCGAGACCTGCTGGGAGGAAGGTGGACCCTCCTGGGAGAGGAGGTGGGGTGCAGCTGGGGGCACACACTTGACCCCTGCCCAGGCAGTGCCATTCTTTAAGCTTTCCAAACAAACCAGTGAACCCCAGAACCAAGCCCCGTAGGGACTAGTCTCCCCAAGTGGCTAAGATCCAGGTAGAGAAGCTGGAGCCCCGCTCACCACCTGGAGGCAGTGCCAGGCTGCAGGTGGACCCAGCTCTTGGCAGAGAAGAACGTGAGAGGGAGGGCGAGGCTCGGCTTGTTCGTAGCTGCTCCTGAGAAGCCCTTTCAAGGCTGGTGTTTCCTGTGGCCTTCTCTGAGCACAGTGGCGTGCTCCTACTTATATTCTGATTGGAAACAAAGGGGGTTTGTTGTTATTGTTGTTGATGTTGTTGTTTGATACAGGGTCTCACTTTATATGTAGTTCAGGCTGGCCCTGAGCTCACTGTGTAGCCCAGGCAAGCCTCAAACTCAGCAATCCTCCTGCCTCTGCCTCCTGAGTGCTGGGATGACAGGCGTGAGCTGCCACACCTGGCACTGTGATTATGTGGTACTGATTGCTGGTGGGCGTGAGTCTCCACACCAGGTATTATTATATGTAGTTACCAGGATCGAACTCAGAACCTTATGCTTGCAAAGCAGGTGTTGGAACCACTGAGCTAAATCTCTGGCCCCAAGAAAGGTATTTTTAAGAGCACCATCTCCCACCCCTCTTGCTTCTGATGGATGGTACCAGTGCCAGAGAGACACAGTCCGCCTGGATCCTTGTGTGGGGCTTGTGCCCCTAGGTGTGGACTCCCGAACTCACCGCGGCTTCGGGTCCCACAGTTACGGGCCCCCACCCTTGGAGCCCACCAGCCTCCTGGAAGCACCCGGTCTGCCGTGTGCAGGGCCCTTGTCCGGCACCCAGAGGGACCCAGCCGACGCCCAGCATTGCTCTTGGGCAGAGCACCGTGGAAATGTCCAAGATTTCCAAGGAGACTTCCTGTCAGGCTCCTGACACTAGGAGAAGCCCGGCCAGCGTGCTGCTGCCTGCTGTGTTCCCAGAGCCAGGGCCTGGCACAGGCGACTGCTGCAGGGACTCCTGGGCATGGCAAGGTGTTTAGGGCTGGGGCAGCAATTACTGCAACAAAGGCCAGGAGTGAGGAAGATGCTAATTGCCCTCAAATGGCCAAGTCCATTTTGTCTCATTTGAAATAACAGGTTTAATTTAATCCCTTATTTCCAATTTGGTGGCTCACCAAGATCTTATTTGTATAAAACACCTGATTAGACTAATTATAAGCTTGGGAAGCTGTCTTCGTTTGTGTCTGATGAAAGAGACTAGCAAGAGAGCTTCTTAGTGGCTCCCCTTCACTGCTGGCGCTGGGAGCACCAGGGTAGGGTCGCGCCTGGCACGGACGGCCCAGACACACGCAGCTTGGGTTTGGGTCTCCGCTCCACAGGAGCCCGGGCGGCCATGACACCTGTGAAACTCCATCTGCAGTAGCAGCAGCAATTCGGGATGGGCAAGGCTAGAAAGAGGCCCTGCCTGCCACGGGGCGAGGGCACAACCTGGCAGTCATGCCTCTGTACTTTCAGGGACTTTCACTGTCCTTTGAGACAGGCCTGTCTCCCCGTGACCCGCCCCCCTGGGCTATCGTGGGATGTTTTCTGTTGTTTGACGTAGGCAAGAGCAGCAGTAAGCCAGAGGATCATGAAATGCGTCGTCAGTTTCCAGAGTCTTCCTCCTGCGGGTGGAGGGCTGCACGCCGAGCTGGGCGCCTCTGGGGAGGGTGGCCCGTGGGACAGTGGGGAGCCCCAGGGCTTGGGGCAGGGGCAGGGAGGCTGGGCTGACTAGGTGGGAGGTCAGGGAGGCTCAGCACTGCTTCAGCTGACAGCCAGCCTGGCTGAACCAGGAGAGGGCTGGGTCCAGCTGGCACAGAGAACGGCTAAGTGCTGCCTCTGGCCTGAGGCCGCCGGTCTCTGGAGAAGACAGCAGGGCCCGTAGGATTGGCAGGAATGTCAACACAAGTGCAGAAGTGCTGATCCAGGGCCACGCAGGGAAAGGAAGGCCTCAGTGGCACACAGGGCCTGGGCATTGTGTCCCAGCCAGCGGACAGACACCTCCTGCTCCTGCCTACCTCCGCGTGTTCTTGCACTGCTGACTCTAAGCAGTGGCTCGAGTTTGCCCGGGCTGATCACGTGGCGTGACTGATTTCCGAGCTGCACTGAGCTCACCGGGGCATTGGGAGAGGCCTATTTGTCATCACCCTGCCAAGCCTGCTCTGGCAGCCCCTGGCGAGTCTGTGCTGTCTCCCTGAGCAGCTCCAGCTTTAGGAATTAATTCCACTAAATGGATTGCTCGGGAAGCCTCAAGGTCACCTGGGAACACAACCTGTTCCTGCCTTAGGAACACGAGCCCAGGTCTGCGGAGGCACAAGGGCCTTCAGACGTGAGAGCTGTGGAAGCTCAGAGCTGCCTAGCGTGGAGCCGGATGATGGGCTTTGGGGTACACATGCCCCTGCCTAGACCCAGACACCCACAGCAGGCTGCACCCCGCCTCAGGGTCTGGCCCTGTCTGACAGAACCCTGGCTCCCAACAGGGTGGGGGCATCTCTGCTGTGCGAACAGAGCCCACCAGGCCTCTGCGCCTCACTGACTTACTTCCTGGCTAACGGGACTCCCTGACCATCACAAACCACAAGACCCCACCAGCCTGGGGCCCCCAGTCTGCTATTGAACGTATGGGGTGCTTGCCAGGCAGCAGCCTCAGCCAGAGGAAGGAACAATTTTCTGGTCATAACATGGGAAGGAGTAAAATCAGCAATTAGTGGTCAGAGAAACGAAAGGGAAGACACAGCGTGGCAGACACGTACCGCTGCTTGGATGGAACTGGGTCACTGCCCACGTGCACTGGCACAAGAGTCCCACTGAGCTCTCCACCACAACCATGGCTCACATAAAGCCACACAGCAGCACAGAGGGCACCAGAACAGGTGGCTTTGGTGCTGATAGAACCAGGCCTGCAGTTCAGTGGTCACTGGCCCTGTGACCTTGGACTAGCATTGGGCCTTTCTGGCCCTGAGTCTAAAGAGGTGCTGGTAGATAAGCCCAGCAAAGTGCCCGGTGTGGTGCCTGACAGGCCGAGGAAGGAAGCAGCGTGGTGTTGGTCCTCCGGGAGCAGAGCCTGTGGACCTGAGCTGTTCCCTTCTGCAGTAGGGCACTGAGGACCGCTCCTCCTGCCTCGCCTGGCAGCTTGGCCCTTGTCGGGTGTGTTCAGTGTCTTGACATATTGAATCATGCCTCAAAGAATACCGGCCACCCTTTGTGACCTCTCCACACTGCTGCTCTCTGCCACTGCCCAGACCCCTCTTCTGTTGGCTCTGTGGAATGTTCTAGAAGGAGCTTGGCTGGCAACTTTCCCCTGGAAGTAAACAGCAAAGCTCGTGAGATCTGACATCCTGCAGATGTCAACCTGGCAGCGGCCCCTGTTTAGTTCACTTGCCCTTTGAAGTTGGAAAGGGAGGACATCAAGTTGTCACGTTTCTTCCAAAGGTCCGAGGTAGGGAGAGCTCCACCCTAGGCAATGGGCAAGAGTCTTTGCCACCTACCCTGGACCCCACACAGGACCACGCAGGCCCTAGGAATAGGAGCGGTGGGCTCTGCACTAACCAGCCGCCTGGCATGGGCAGGGGGCTCTGGTACCTGTAGTTTACTCACCTGCAAAGTAGGAGCAGAGACACCTGTGCACCTAACAAGTGTCCACTGGTGGTCTCGCTCCACGGCAGTGAGAATCAGTCTCCTGCCCCGGGTCCTGCACTAGTGCACCTGAGTCCTGGCCAGGCCCGCGTGAAATGCTTTGGTGTAAGAGCTGGGAGTAACCCCCATGCAGACTGGGCCCGGCTCTCCATGGTGCCCTGATTCCTTGTCCTCCTCTTCCCCCTCCATGTCTCCCTCCTCACCCATGAAGACTCCCTGAACTCTCTGTCCCGGAGCCCGGCTCCCTTCTCCACCTCGCAGTGGAGGGGTCTCCTCGGGGCTCATACCTGCCGGGGGCCGTGGGCCCCCTTGGTAGCCACCTCACTTAACTCTCAGAAGTCAGTTTGCTTCTCATGGCACCCTCAAGGCCACGTGTCCTAGGGAGAGTTCAGCCCAGGCAGCCCTCAGGGCCTGGGCACTGCCCCCAGAAGGCACCCTCATCTGGGCAGAGTGTGTCTGTCAGAGACGGCATCCCTGCGTCCAGCACTGGTGGTGCGGAACCTCTGTCCAAGACTTGTGGTTCGTGACACTGCGCTGGCTGCCTCTGCTTCCAAGAGCTGCCCCAGTGTCCCTTGTGGGGACATGCGTGTACCGCCTGGGGAAGAGCAGGGAGACCAGAATGAGCCCGCAGTGGCCAGCAGGCCACGTCACATCCCTGGGTGGGGTGTGGCCGCTGTAAAGGCGCCAGGCCGCTCCACAAACACTTAAGAGAGCTAATGCAAGTACAGTTCGACTCCTACGGGGAATGAACAAATGATCTTAGCATTTATGTGGAACAGTGCAGGGGAAAACTGTCAGGAAATACATAAAAGCAAGGAGCAGAGAGGAAGGACTCATCCTACCTGTTAAAACACGATTAGGAACAATGGAAATTAAAACAGTACGATGCTTATTCAGAGTGCGGTCTTGTAGCTCATTGGAAAATAATATAGGACCTTTCTTTCCTATCATAATTCACGATGTGACAAAGGCCATACCCAACACAGGTGACAAGCGGCAGGGTCAGCTAGTATGGTCCAGCAGAAATCCTCTGTCTGTGAAGGTAAAGTGGTCACCTACTTACTCCTAGGCAAATCAGACCACAGAGAATGTACCTGGGTCAGATCTTTGGAAAGATAACTTTCTACCCTTTGAAATGACCCAGAAAAATCATCAGCCGTCACTGAATTTAACTTAAAAGAAAAAAAACTAAAAAACTTGACTCAAAGAAAATTCGATAGTTGAAGAGCAAGACAGAAAAGTATGATAGAGGATCAATGTCAGGCCTGTGAAAGGCTGTGGACAAAAGCCTGGGAAGTAGGTGACCTCAACTGTTAATGAAGAAAACTTAAATTTCAACAAAGAACCAGAGAGGAGCAAGGCGGGAGGGGGCGGGTAACAACCACTGAACTCTTCATGGCTGGCGAAGCATTGCTGATAAATTTTCAGCCTATCTAGAGAACCCTAGAAAGAGTCTTAATCTTACCCAGTAACAGCCCTGTGGGGAAATTTGCCTTGAAGGGAGCATATCCAAATGGCCATCGATGACCACCATGAGGAGCCCTGGGGACACCCTGGACTCTCACCCCTCTACCCTCCACCCAGGGCTGTTCCCCTGTGTCTGTTTGTACATAGACTGTAAACATATTCTGAGTCAGATTTCATTTTAACAAGCGTTCCCAGAGCTATCAAACAAAAAAAAATGTTTTTGAAGATTTGAAATCCACTAAACTAAAAGAACAAAAAGGCACTTTCTGGGAAGATGTTTATCTCTGTGATTTAGAGCGCACAGTAGAGAGGCTGATATGACCTCAAGCTCTCTCCCCATCATGGAGAGATTGAGTGTGGAAAGTGCAACCATTGGATGGGGCGGGCAAACGCACTGCTTCCGGAGATGTGCCGCTTGGAAACGTGCTTAGGATTCAGTGTTTGAGGGCCTGCAGTGCGCAGTGACTGCGGTTAATGGGCTGGAGCAAGATGGGGATGTTGAGATCAAGGCTTTGGTTCGGGTGGGAGGCTCTGGCCAGATTAAAGAAGGAATCTGTGGTACCTATTCTGGCAGGAATCTCACAAGTGACATTTCTTTAGGCTAAGAAGCAAAAGGTGACAAATACCCTGCCGGTCACACTGGGTCAGTACAGACCATGGCATTCCAGTTGGTTCCTTCCCAGGTGTTTTCAGATGAGCTCCAGGTTGTAAAACTATCATTTTACTCTGGAAAAGTGACTGAATTCCAGCAGCTCCATCAAGAAACTAGTTTAGCCAGGACCCCTAAGCACAGGAATGACAAGAATTTACTGCGGAAGTCCAGCCCCTGGAGGTAACATTCCCACCTCCAGCCACTCAGAAAGCTCCGACACACAGGGCCGAGCCCTCCCGCCTCTAACTGTCTTTCTCTCTGACCCCACAGGCCCTGATCCTTCACCAGCTAGGCCGCTACAGCCTGGCAGAGAAGATCCTCCGCGACGCTGTGCAGGTGAACTCCACAGCCCACGAGGTCTGGAACGGGCTGGGCGAGGTCCTACAAGCCCAGGGCAACGACGCGGCAGCCACCGAGTGCTTCCTGACGGCCCTGGAGCTGGAGGCCAGCAGCCCCGCCGTCCCCTTCACCATCATCCCACGCGTGCTCTGAGCAGGCGCCTCCTGCTTCGCCACACAGAACGAGGCTGCCTGGCCAGGGCCACCAGGGGTCACCCTGCAGGCCTGGGCTCCACTCTGCCACACCGAGGCCCTGGGTGGGCGTTAACTGACCGTGGCGAGCGAGCCCAGCAGAGCCGGAGTCACCACTCTCCTCGTGCATCTCCCTCTTTTCCGCCAGCCCAGCGAGTTTCCGAATCTACTGGCCTTGTTCAAAATGGATTATGTGCCATACTTGGTTAGTTGACATCCAAGTTTGAAGTAAAATGATTATGGAATTAATCAGCCAATGTAGACGAATATATTCGAAGTTAAAATTCAGTGGCAGAACAGATTATTTTTGTCAGAGCTGTAAAGAAAGCACCTGTCCTGTCCTGTGTCCCCAGCACCACTGTTCCTCCCCACTGCGGCCCGGAAACCAAATGTGAATCTCCTGTTTCCCACCTCAGTGCTAGTCCATGCCAGGACACCAGCTGACAATTTCTTGGTTTTATTGTCAATAATTGTACCATGTGATGAATTACTGTTCTCCTCACTTAGAACAAAGCCTGAGTCCAAGAATATTTATATTTTACCAATATATGCCTGTTACCAGAGAAGGAAATATGAGTTATTTAAGTTTAACTTTTTTATGTGAATTCAGAGTTTATTTATCGATGGAAATATGTACAAAGAAGCTTCAAATGGAATATTTACCGACATTCCTTATACATTACAGACACTTGGCTAAATGGGAAGATGATATTAATTAAAAAAATGATTTTTAAATGGACCCAGGGCTTGTGTCTTTGTAAAAGCTGGCAGTCCTAAGAAAGGTCATGGCTTCATTCTTGGGGTGGGGAGCCCTCTGGGTGGACAGGCGTCTCCGTGGGGATCATCCCGGGGAGAGCAGCCACGGAAACAAACGTGGCCCCAGGCCTGGTGCCCTCGACGCTCCCTGAGCCCAGCCTGGGCAGCCCCTCTGCTCCTCCCTAGCCCCCCTCCTCACCGTACTGGAGGAGGAGCCTCGGGGAAGACACATACTTCCTGTGTCCTCAGCATCCAAGCATCCAAGCCTCTTCTTTGCAACAGCATCCACGTCTGGATGGGGTTTCAGGTTGGAGCGTGTGACCTAGGCCCATCCAACCCTAGCTACAGGAAAGACGCTTACTCTTCCTTGCTAACTCAAACCTCAGAGGTGAGGCTGGTCCCACAGCAGGCCCCTGCCACGGACTGACGTGCTGGAGCCAAAGATTAAAAGGCATGCTTTTTAGGACTACAGTAGGAAATTACCACAAACTTTGCGACTTAAAATGACACAAATTCAGAAGTTTAAATCAAGGTTTTGCAGGGTTGTGTGTCTTCTAGAGGCTCCAGGAAAGGATCCATTTCCTCACCTTCCCCAGGTTCTGCAAGCTTCTTCCTTCGGGTCATGGCCGCCATCACACACTTGCCTCCTTCTGTCTAACCTGCTTGCATCCTGCCTAGAAGAAACTGTATGACTATTTTGGGGACCCTACCAGGTTGCCTCCCCTTCTCATATTCTTTGCTCATATGTGCGAGGCCTCTTTTGCCATGTGAGGGGACATATTGTCAAGCTGCAGGGATGAGGATAAGGAGATCCTGAGGAAATGAGGACGAGGCCATGACTCCGCCAACACAGGGCTGAAGTGCTTGGGGTGTGGATGTTCCAAAGATAAAACAGTGTGCTCCCCGGTCCACCTTGCGTCATGGAGCGAGCCACATCGGGGATGGTGGCCTGTGTTTGGCCCTGAGCTGTCACCCAGATACAGAAGATGTGGCGGCGAGGAAGACAACAGCTCGTTTTCAGAGAGAACAAGTGTCAAGTGCCCGCAGAGCCTCCGAGGGAGGAGGCGGCGGACTAGGCTCCTGGACACGGAAGAGGTGTGAAGGTGAGAGAGGCTGCGGCCTGCGCAGACCTCCTCAGGACAAGTGGAGACACACAGGAAGTGCTCAGGGCGGAGCGCCAGACCCGGGCGATGGAGGGGCCGGTGAAGACGGGCAGCGGCAGCGGCAGAAGGGGGAGGAGGAAGGAAGAGTGTGGAGTCTCAGAAGCCAAGTGAACCCGAACTTGAAGGAGGAGGCAGCAGCCATGTCCAGTCATTAGGACTGACCCCTTGGTCAACAGAGACCCTGGCCGGAGGCTGAGAAGGATTGAGCTGTGTGTGTGACGAGCCCCTTCCCCCAGGGGGACTGTATTTGGATGTAGGACCGCTGAGGAAGTGACGAAGGTATAAATGAGGCCCTAGGGTGGGACCCTGTCTGACAGAGTCGGTGTCCTTAGAAGATGAGGCTGTGTGGGGACACAGGGAGGAGGCGGCCATCTGCAAGCGGGCCGGCTCCTCTCCACCGTCCACATCGGCGGAACCTTGATCTTGGACTTTAGGCGCCAAAACTGTGAGGATTTCTGTCACTGAAGCCTCTCCATCTGTGGCGTTCTTTTATGGCAGCCTGAGCTGACTAAGGCAAGCTGTTCGGACAGCATGGAGGGGTGAAGCCAGGCGGGGGTGGGCTCCAGAGAGGAAAAGGAGGAGGGGAGGGTGTGGAGCGCAGGGGTCTTTTCCGAGGATGTCGCTGCGGAGGGAGCCGAGGACCCCGGGCAGGAGGGGCTGTTCCACAAAGGTGTCCCTGAGCTGCCTGGCTCGCACGGGGCAGGTGACGGGCGGGAGGGTGAGAGCGCGCCCCGTCAGCAGGGCTGCCCTGAGAACAGCGAAGCGGGGCAGTTTCCAGCGGGAGGCGGGGCCTGGTAACCCGTGAGCCGTGGGCGGGGCTCCACTTCTGGGCGGAGCAAGACGAGGGTGAGGAAGGGAGTGGCTTGCAGAGTTTAAGGGAAGCAGCACGTGCTGTGGGGGGGTGTGCGTGCATGTGTATGTCACGCATGTGCGTGTGCCCATGTCTGCGACCATGTGGAACAGCCCCAGATTCCTCCGGTTGGCCACACAGAACTCCCTGGGATGCCCTGTGCCATTCTGTCCTCTGCCAGGCACTGTCCCCACCGTACCTAGAGTTGCCCATCCTCCACCCTGTCTGTGCTGGGCACATCACCTTCCTGGCACTGCCACCCCAGCCACAGCTCCAGCCCAGCAGTCCTTCCCAGGTCTCCCAACACAGCCAGGCCAGGCGGGCCGAAGCCCGGGGCCAGCAGGAGAGACTCGGCAGAGCAGACGGCTGCCCGTTCCTGCCATCTCGCTCTGGTACCTCCCCTGCCCATAGCTCAGCTCCCGCTCTCCGGTCTCCATCAGTCTCATCTCTGCTCTTCCCCCCTCACCCCTCAAGGCCAGCAGGGTGGGCACTGCCCAGCTGGGGACACCAACCAAGTCTAGTACAATAAATAGGGCCCTGGGTCATTGTGCCAAGTGGTAGCCACCTCCCCTCGCCGGCTGCTCTCCGTCCTTTCTGCCAGGTCTGAAAACATCTGCATGCTGGGCCACAGGGCCGTAGTCCTTGTTCAGGTTTGGGGGGCAGCAGCGTGGACAGGATGCACCGGCCTCAAGGACCCTGCATGCACTTGTGCATACACACACCCACACACACACACACACACACACACACACACCTGGGGGTGGAGGGGAAGGGCCGGGAGGCTGCCCCCGTCACCAGCCCTCCTCCGCGTGGTCCTCATTTCCTGCTCCCCACCCACACCGGCCGGCAGGGACCAGGAAAAGGATATCCTGTGACTGTCCTCCTCACAGTCGAGGGCTCTTCCAGAAGGTTTCTGGGGGCTCAGCTTTGGCCCCTCTGCAAAGCCATGCCTGAGAAAGCTCTCCAGCCCTCGCCCCCCTGGAGGCCACCCTGACTCACCGTCCCCTTCGGCGCTCGTGGTCAGAGGGGACAGTTGCCTTCCTTCAACCCGCTTCCAGGCAGCTTCAGGGGCGTGGGGGCAGGTGGGGGACACCAAGGCCACCACCACACAGGGCCGCCATATGCAGCTTCAGGGCCAGGCCAGCAAGCGGGACCCTTGCGGATGCTTAGGCCCTGCGTGGCGCTGAGCGCAGGGAGGCAGCAGGGAGACCTGTCTCCAGAGCTCCAGCTGGCCGTCTGGCTGCCCAGGGCCTCCACCCTCCACCCCCTCCGTCTTCAGCCATTAGACCCCAGGCCCCTTGAGGACAATAGGGTTTCCTGGTGACCACTGGGCTGCAGGTCACTCAGCCTGGCTGAAGTCCCAGCTCTCCCTGGCTGGTCACCCCCAGTGAGCCAGGGCCTCCGCCCCGCTGTTTATGGTAAGGCCATAACCTCCCTTCTTAGCGCTGCTGGGCATGTTAACAGGCGGTGTGTGGGAGCGTTTCCTCCCTCCTTCCCTCTTCAGCACAGGGCCCGGGCACCAGGACACCTCGAGGACCCAGAGCAGGCAGAGGGGACGTGCCTGGGGGGCACTGGGTGGGAGCCTCGATCCCACTGTGCTCTTCGTGGAGCAGGAGGCGAGAGGGGGCTGAGGAGACGGATGTGCCGGGTGAAGACTCGTCCCACCCACCACCGTCCCGGGTCTGCGAGGGCCAGGACAGGCCTCTCTGCACCGTGGCCTCCTCCGCCCCGACAGGATCCTTGGGCTGAGGCCTCTGGAGGAACTTGAAACGGTTCTCCCGGGGTCAAGCCAGGGTTCCTTCTGTGTGCTCGCGGGAGAATAGGTCCCCCACCGCTGCAGGCTTCGCTGGTCTCCTTCCCCAGCTCCAACCCTCCTCCTTCCTCTTCATTTGAAGAAGCTCGTGACAGGCTGGGGTGCCTGGATCATCGAAGACAATCTCTTCACCTCAAGTCCTTAATTTAGTCACATCTACAAAGTCCCTTTTCCATGGAAGACACTATTTACAGGTTCCAGAGGATAAAATGTGGAGACCTGTGGGGACTTTATTCCACCTGGACAGTTTCCACGTTGAACGGGTTCAGACACAAAGGTTTAGGCCATCAACTTCTACCATCTTGTGTCTACCTTGTCAACATCTTGACCTTGTGCCTTCCAGTGCTTTCCTACGAGTGTGTATTTCAATGAAGTGACATCCTCTTGTACAGAACACATTACTGATCTTTTCTCTTAATATTCTTTTTGTCATTGAAACCCTTTGGACAACAGTCTTTATAATACAAAATTGTCTTTGAAGGCAGTTTACTTCCATTATTTCAACGTATTGCTGTTATCTAACCCAAGTTCCACACTGTCACACCACGTCCAGTGGGATAATTCACGTTAGCTTGCATTTACTGGGCACCAGGCTTTGTTCTGAGTGCTCCACAAACACTGACGCATCTAATCTCCATGGTAACACTATACGATAGATACTGTTGCTACAGACACAGGTGCAGGTGTAGAAACAAGGTGCCTTTGAAGGAACTCACCGGGGGCTGGGTGTCAGTACAGCAGGATTCACTCCCAAGTACCTGTCTCCAGAACCCACTCTTAGCCACTCAGCTACACAATTTTTCCCAGCATCTCTGACAACTTATCATAGCTTCCTGGGAGAGTGTCAGTTCATTAGCTCACGTCTATTAGCACACATTTATTGTACTGTCCACCGATTACTAGGAAGTTGTCAGGCAGCTGGCCAGAACCAGGCTGGTTGGTTGGATTGCGAGTCTTTGCCCAGGGGCTCTGGTTAGTAGCCTAGCCGAAGCAGTAGAGGCAACAACCTCGCTTACCAGATGATCCCCAGTGAATGGGAGGTGTTAGTCACACTCTGGAGACTGGGAAGACCAAGATGGCAGAGGAGCGTCTTCCACCTCTGACAGCCTGTGGCACAAGAGCAAGAAAAAGAAAGAGCAAGAGGAACTGAACTCCTCCTCTTTAAGGCATCTGTTTCCACAGTTACGGCGTCCATGTATTCCTGCAGAGAGCCCTCCAGGCCTAATCATCTCTTAAAAATCTGGGCCACAGCTGGGCTTGGTGCATCATGCCTGTAATCCTGGCACTCCAGAGGCTGAGGCAGGAGGATCAAGGCCAGCCTGGGTTACCTAGTGAGTTCAAGGCCAGCCTGAACTACACAGCAAGACTCTGTCTCAAAAAAACCAAAACAACAAAAATGTCCGGTTCCCACCTCCTAATACTGTTATGATGACAGTTAATTTTCTAACACATTGATATTTAAGCCATATAACTATTCTGTCCACACACCTTATACAACACTAATTGCACTAACATGCGTACATACACGCCCACATGGCATTTCTCCTTTGGGCCTGATGCACTTGCTGGTAGGTCCTGGCTGCCTCTAGACCCAGCTTCTGGTTAGTATTTCCAGTGCCAACAGACCAGCCACTGTATAAATTCCTGTTTAGAGTTCTTTAAATGTCAACCAATCATCTCTAGCGCAAATCAAAATCAACTCATGACAGGACACACTTACCCTGTGTTCGCTGAACTATATTACACAAATCTGACAGGATGAAAAATGCAGACACAGTGATTATCTCCGTTTTATAAGTGGGGAAAGTAAGACTTTAGATGACTAAAGAACAATGCACACTCCATCCAGGATCCGAAGTCCCCAGGGCCCAGCCCTGGCTTCCCTGTGATGCCAGGGCAAAAACCTCTCCTGTGTTTAATGCCAACACTGTCTGCTCCCTGAGACAAGGAAGTTCCCCCCCCCTTTTTGCTTGCCCATTTGTGGAGGTGACTAAAAGACGGGTGACCTGCAAGACCGTCTCCACTGTTGTAGGGAGACCTTGTCGTACGCTGGAGCACCATCAGCAGTTTCGTGAATAGTCACATGCTCTGCTGGTCCCTTAGCTATGGCAGATGGACCAGGTAAGGCAGGAGTTACCATTAGAGCAAAGAGATCAAGAGGTGTATGGGAATTCTCCATTATCTTGGCAACTTTTCAGAAAATGAAAAATTAATCCAAAATTAAGTTTATTTGAAGAAGTCAGGCATGGTGGCATATGCCTATAATTGTAGCACTCAGGAGGCTGAAGCAAATGGATCCCATGAGTTTGAAGCCAGCCTGAGCTACATGGTAAGTTCAAGGCTAGCCTAAGCTACATCATAGTGAGAACTTACTCTTTTTAAATGTTTACTTGAAGAAAAAGTAAGGTTTGATCAACAAGCACCTGATAAAATATTCCACATGAGGTAAATACACATCAGAGGTATAGTATGACTTCATCTCACATCTGCTAGGATGACTAATTAGAAAGTCAAACGATAGCAAGTGTTGGTGAAGGTATTCAAACACTGGGTTCCCACAGAGAAATCCAGTGGGGATGTAAAATGAAACAGTCACTTTGGAAAATATTATGACAGTTTCTTAAAAACTAAACATAAAGTTGGCAAAAAATTCTTCTCTTACTGTTTCCCCAGAAGAAAAGGAAATATATGTTCATAAAAAGACAGGTGCACCAGTTTTATAGCATCTTTATTTGTAACACCCACTAAGCTAGAAGTACTTCTATTCTCCATCAAAGGATGACTAAATAAACAAATGGTGGTTTGTCCTCCCCATGGGTATGATTCAGCAGTGGAAGATGAATTGCTGGTTCTCACATTGACTGACTCAAAGATGAAACAGAGAAGCCAGTCAAAGGTAACATCCAGCCACCATGCCCATAATCCCAGAACCCTTGGAAGTGGCCAGAGCACTGCAAGTTAAAGTACAGCCTGGGCAACTTAGTGGCTTCATGTGACAGTTTCAAAATGAAAATTTTCAAAAGCACAGGGGTGATAGCTCAGTGCAGAGGCCCTGGGTACAATCTCCAGCCCTGATATGTAAATTTTATCGATATAAAACATAACTCTAGGGCCAGAGTTTTGGCTCAGTGGTTCCAGCGCCTACCTCGAAAGTGCAAGGTCCCTGGTTTGATCCCCAGTAACCACATACAACAATACTGGGCGTGGTACTCCCACTGGCAATCAGTACCTCATACCACAGATGCCGGGCTTGGCGGCTCAAGCCTGTAATCCCATCACTCAGGAGGCAGAGGCAGGAGGATGGCTGAGTTCGAGGTTTGCCTGGGCTACATAGTGAGCTCAGGGCCAGCCTGAACTACAAAACGAGACCTTGCCTCAAAAAAAAAAAAAAAACAAGCCGGGCATGGTGGCTCACGCCTGTAATTCCAGCACTCGGGAGGCAGAGACAGGAGGATTACTGAGTTCGAGGTTTGCCTGGGCTACATAGTGAGCTCAGAACCAGCCCGAACTACAAAGCGAGACCCTGTCTCAAAAAAAAAAAAAAACATATAACTCTAGAAACTGTGAATGGACCCTTAGGGATAGAAAACAGATCTGGGGTTGCCTAGGCCAGAGAAGCAGTGGGGGGAAGTGTTGCAAAGGCAAAAGGGAGACTTGGGGTGGTGGGTGTGTTCACTCACCGGTGGTGAAAGCCTCGTGGGCGTGGGCTCATCAGAACACGTTATAGGCGGGATCCCGGTGCCTCACGCCCTCAAAGACTCCGGGCTGAGAAGGGACTGAGCAGGTCCTGCCTGTGCCCAAAGCCTTGAACCCTTAAACCCCAGGCTGGGCAGCCACAGGGACAGAAAGGCACAGGCTCTCCCTAGGGCTACAGCCTATTGAGAAGGGGGGCTGGGAATCTGCGTACTCCCACTTTTTTCTTCCTATAAAGAAAACACATGATGCTACATGTACTTTGGGGTTTTTGACACAATTGTCTAAAAATAGCCTGGGCCACCACAGCTGATTCCTTTTTAGGAAGGGTTTGCGCAGCCTGTCCTGTCCCGGTGGCTGGCTCAGGAAGCGGAGCCTCAGCCGGGTGGGGCTGGGGCAGGGGCCAAGCACCAGGGCGCCGGGACCCTGCCCTCACTCTGCCCAGGGTCACCTAGGCCTTCCACCCCCCAGGCTGCCAGGAGCCAGGGCGGGGCAGGAGCAGCCCCTTGTCTTCCCCTCTCCGGGGGGCAAACGGGCTCCCACCCCCAGCGCTGCATCCTCCAGAGCTGAGACAGGACTGAGGGAGGTGTGGAAAGGCCCTGAGCACTGCAGGGGGCTGCGCCTGTGCGAGGATTTGTGTGGAAGTCATTGGTCACATCAGCTGGGCTCCCAGGGGAGGAAAGAGGCTTCCGGCCTGCCTGGAGCTGGTTCCCAATGTCAGACAACTGCAACCCCTTCCCGTCCTGCCCAGGGCCTGGGGCCCAAGAAACAAGGCTGCAAAGGTGGCCCCTGGGGGAACAAGAGGCTCAGAGAGAAACAGGCTGTGGGCTGAGCCCAAACGCAGGCCTGCAGGGCATGGTGCAGCTGAGGGTGAGGCCTGCTGGACACCAGCAGGTGGGCAGAGCGCATCTCCTGACCTCCTGCTGTGTGCTAATGGTTTTCTCCCCCTGAAGGCCAAGGATGGCTCCTTAGCTTGTTTTGCAGTCCAGGGGATTGAACCCAGGATCTTCACACTGAGCTATGCTCCAAGCCCTTTTTTCTCTTTTGTTTTTTATTCTGAGACAAGGTTTCCTAAGTTACCCAGGCTGGAATTTGCAATCCTCCTGCCCCAGCCTCCCAGAGTGCCCCACTCAGAGTCCAAGATAGAGAAATTCTGCAACTCAACGAAGTTTCAAAATGACTCAGAGCCTCGCATTTGTCAAAAATCTCCAAGGGAGTGCTAAGCACAAGGCCTGCCCGCCCTTCGCCCCAGTCCCTTACCACAGCCGTCAGCTGGACGCTTTGCTGCCCTATGTCTGGGATTCTCTTAGCCAGGAGACGCTGCACACGTGCCCACAGGAAGGCATGGGCCTCTGTCTCCTAGAGCTGGAATTTATCTCCACAGGAAATACCAATCCCAGGGCAGACTTGGCCACTGACGAGGCTGGCGTGGCTTCCCGCCATCACCCAAGAAGGGAGGTCTGGCCTGGCTGTGAAACCCGACATCCTGCCCCCATCTCAATTCACAAGTTCAGACTGTGCCTTTGAATCTCCTCAGGTGAGACACCTCAGAAACAAAGCTCTGCAGGCCTCACAAAGGCCTAGGGGAGAGCCGCCCACCCCTGCCTGGGTGTTGGGAGGCTGACACGTGGGGCCTGGGAGGCCACGCCCTACACAAGATACTCCTCAAACGGGCCTGTGGCTCCAGGACCCCCTACGTCCTTGAGGTGCGTCTGGGCACCCCTGAAGTGTGAACTTACAGCTCCCGTGTGTTGCTTGGTGGCAGGGCCCAGGCTTGGTGGCTATTTTGTGGTGAGCAATCTTCATGGCAGACCTAGGAGGTTTGGGTTGAATTTAGTCCCCTCAAAATACATACACTGACGCACCTCAGGACGTGACTGTGTGGGGAGACAGAGCAATTAAAGAGGTGGTTAAATAAAATCATAGGGCCCTAGCCCAAGAGGACTGTGTCCATATGAGGGACAAGGGACACACAGGGCTGACTGCGTAGACAGAGAAGCCAGTGGCTTGGAAGCCAAGGAGAGGCCTAGGACAGCCCACCTGGACCTCGAATTGTCAACCCCCGAGGTGTGAGGAAACAGGGTTCTATGGGCAATGCCACCCGCCCATGGGCTTGTTATGGCAGCCCCAGTCCCACATGAGAGTGCCAGGGCCTGGGAGCGTTAGAGACAGGGCCTTTGTCCCCAGGCTCCTTCCAACAAGTTCTCCGGCAGCAGTATATGGCTAGCACCCCACACAGCCCAGCCTGAGGCTCCCAGACTGCAGACACCAGTGCCCCTCAAGGGACCCCCTCCCAGCCCACGCTCCCGCCTCAAGCAGAAAGCGATGGAGGTACCCATCTGCCTCATGGCAGCCCAGCTTCCTGCCAGCTCTCAGCAGCCTCCGCAGGCCATGGGCTGCTGTTTCCCTGGCAACCACCACAGGCTCAGCTCCTCCATCCCCCAGCCGCAGGGCCCAGCAGGGAGGGTCCCTCTGAGGCCCACACGGCAGCTGGTTTACCAAGGGGCCGACGGCAATATGCGGCCCACTGTGGTTGCAAGGTCTATACTGCGCCTGGGTGGAAGGACAGGCCAGGCCCGGCCGACTCCCCAAGAATACTCAGCTCCCCAAGAGACCCAGGGGACAGTACGAGGGCTCGCAGAGCAAGACTGCAGAGGCCAAGGAGGGCCTGCAGCTGGGACAGAGGAGGCCCACAGTCCTCACGCCCCCACTCACGTGACCGGCAGGCGGTGCAGACAGCGCCCTGCCTGCCTGGCCCAGGAGCCTGAGCAGTGAACAGAAGTGTCAGCTTTTCTCTGGCTTTTCTGGAGCCCGCACCATTGCCCCTAGACCCTCTAGGACCTCTGGCTCTGCCGCGTGTCTGCTGTGTGGCCTCTCTGTGCCCCCGCCCCGCTAACCTGTAAAGGGAAATAAAAGTACCTCGTTTTAGGCACCTCATCGAAGGCACTACGGGTGGTAGCAGCACTCTGGCTGAGAGGGGTGTGAGGCAAGGAGACCAGGAAATTTTAATTCTAGCCCTTGAGGTCCATGTCCACCGGAGTGCTCACTCCCAGCCTCAGTTTCTCAAGCCTGGGCTGAGTGAGGCTCTCTGGACGCTGCTCTTGCTGCCGTCACAAATCCCAGAGGCCTCGTATGGACAGCACGGGGCCCACAGGGAAGGCAGGAAAACCCAGGAGGGGCCCGATTGCTCTGTGATACCCGCCTGGGCCTCTCCCTGGGCTCTGCGTGGTCCAGGGTCCCGTGAGCCGGGAGCGGCTGGACCCTCAGTGGCTGCGCGGCCCTGCGGGGGGGCAGGGAGCGCCAGCCTGCAAGGTCACAGGCCCCAGGCGGGAAACAGCTGGCTCTGCCACACAAGGCACCCCGGCTTGGTTCCTGGCCACCCGCTCCTCCCGTCCCAAGCTCCTGGGAGGTGGCCAGTGGCCCCCGCGGGGACGTGTTTGGCTTCCTCCTGTCAGAAGACCAATTCTTCTTTTTCCTTGGCTGCGCTTTATTTTAATGGCTTTTTGGCTCAGGGCCTGAACTGGGTCAGAGACTCCCAGGGGAGGACGCTAGGGAAGGACGTTGCATTTGCTGCGAGAAAATTGGGAGGTTTGTGCTCAATCTGAGGTGGCTCCCTGGGCTCCAGGGGGGCATCGGACACGCCCTGTGCTGCTGCTACAGAAGGGAGGCAGAGACCAGAGCCTGGGGGTGACAAAGGAGCCCTTCAGCGTGATGACTTGGGGGTCCCAGGAGGTCCCTGTCCTCAGGGAAGCCCGAGGACTAGAGCTGCTGGAAGGGGGGCCTGAGGGACAGCCGCAGCCAAGCTGTTCTGGAGCAGGGAGCAGGGGCCGTGGTGCTGGGGAGGCCGGTGAAGCCCGGAGACCGGCGGGGCCGCTGTGCCCGGGGACAAGGCCCGATAGGTCGTCTGCACGCTGGCCTGGGGACCATGTGTGCTTGCACACCCTACACACACCTGACCACTCACTTCTGTGTGTACACACTCAGCCTGCACGCCAGGTGCCACATGGCTCGCCTAGGTCTCCATTTCTTGGCTCTCCTCTTTGGTCTTTCCCCGAGCCTCAGTTTCCCCACCCGCACATGCAATCATTTCTTCATCCTGCCCACTTCCACAGGAACCTGCACACATGGCAGCACATTTCAGGGCCTGAGGCCCCAAGGCACTAGAGGGGCCCAAAGCACCCGGACCCTATAGTGCTGCGTGTGCTTACACCAGGCATCCATCATCCACCCCGTGTATAAGGAGCTCTCACACGTGTGTGTGCACACGACGGCAGTCCTGGCTGCTGTGTACTGAGAATCTGTCACATGCTGGACTCTGAGCTGGGTGCTCTCCATACACTCACGCTGACCAAACCCAACTCATCAGCTTCCTGATGAGAGTAATAGACTCCATTAAACCATAAAGACAATGGTTATTTATCCAGTAAGGACACAGGGCATAGGCGGCCTCAGGGTGGCTTGGAAGCATGTTGGGGTCCCTGAGGACTCAGGGCTTTTATCTTCAGCGGTAACCTGGGGTTGCCTAGTTACAGGGCGGCCGCCGCAGCATCACCCATCATGCCTGTGCTCCTGTATGTAAAACAGAGGGGGGGGCAACCTAGGAAAACTCTCCCATCACACCGTCCCTTTTACAAAGAAAGAAACGCTTTCCTAGAAGTCCCCCTGCCCTAGTCTTTATATTGCATGGCTTGAAACTGTGTCAAAAAAAAAAAAAAAGAGCTAGGAGGGCCGGAGGGTTAGCTCAGTGGTTCCGGCGCCTGCCTCGCAAGCGCAAGGTCCTGAGTT
>PVIC010025190.1:0-25490 GCA_004025085.1 Thryonomys swinderianus
ACACACACACACACACACACACACACACACATATTCTAGTTGAATTATTCTTTCTCCTTTCCATTCTGTCAGTGTGTACTTTATGCACTATATAAGGACACACTGGCAGGTGCATCCATGGTTATGACTGCTGTATCTTTTGATGGGTGCATTCTCTTCTCATTTTTTAACTGCCTCTCTTTATATCTACTAACACTTTGTGTTTAAAGTCCATTTTATCTAATATTAGTATAGATACTCCATCTTTCTCTTCAATGATGCTTGTGTGTGCATCATTTTCTACCTTTTATCTATTTCATCTAATGTACTTCACTTTCATTATAATGTGTCCTATGTAGATAAGATATGGTTGTATCTTTATTGTCACCCAGGCTTATAAGCTCCAGCTTATGACTGAATTCGTTCAGTTCATTTACACTTAATGATGTTATTAGTGTGGCTAAATGTGTGCCCATATTTCCCTTTTATTTTTTACTCCATTTCTTCCTGTCACTTTCTCCGTCATTTATTGTTCCCTTTTGTTTTGCATAAGGAAATATTTTCTAGTGTAATATTTTACTTCCTTAATCATTTTTTCACTATAAAACTACATCAAGTTCTTGGCTAATTGGTGCTGACCATGCACATTTTCACTTATAATCAACCACCTGTTTGTACTTACTTAAATCCAGTGAGATACAGAAATTTTATTCCTATTCAGCTCCTCTTTCCCTTTCTGTGCTTTTATTGCCCATATATGCTGCAAATCCAGTTGTACATTGGTATAATTGTTAAGTGTTGTA
This sequence comes from Thryonomys swinderianus, assembly GCA_004025085.1. NCBI lineage: Eukaryota > Metazoa > Chordata > Mammalia > Rodentia > Thryonomyidae > Thryonomys > Thryonomys swinderianus. The sequence continues at coordinate 783 of PVIC010025190.1, forward strand.
ATTTTATGATTACTAAGAAAACAAAAAAGTGAAGGCAGGCACAGTGGCTCACACCCATAATCCCAGTATGTGAGAGGCTGATCAGGAGGATGACTGCAAGTTTGAGGTCAGTCTATATACATCATAAAAACATGTCTCCAAAAACAAACAAGAAGCCAGGAAATGAGAGGAGAATACATTTATAGAGCTCCTTATATTAGCCTTTTGATTTCTCATTTCTAGTTCTCTATTTTTCCTGTAGAGGGTATTTACTATTCTCTTCCTCCAATACAAATTTGTTCCCACACATATCTTTTGTGCTTATTGTGAAATATATTTCTTTATTTTATAGGTTTAATGTATAATTATTCAATATTGTTTTGCTATTTAAATCAAGAAATTTGAAACATTAATTTAGTGATAGTTTTTATAATTACATAAGTACTATTGATCCTATTTGTCTTTTCTAACAGGATCAAATTGCTCTAAAGTCACATGCTTTCAATTTATAAAATTTCCTTTAATTTTTCTTATACACTGGGAATGCTGGCAACAAATTCTCAGACTTTCTTTTCATTTTTCTTTTAACCTGGAAATGCTCTGATTTTCTCTTCATTCTCTAAGGGTAGTTCTGCTGGGTATAGAATACTTGGCTGATTGCTTATTTTCCTTTGATTATTTTGAATATGTCATCCCAGCCCTTTGTGACCTCTATAGATTCTGATAAGAAATCAGGTGTTAATTTTAAGGAGAAGTTGCTTGTGATGTTTTCTTTTCTCTGCCCTATTTCTAGATTCTCTCTTTATCTTTGCCTTTAGAAAGTTTGGTTTTAATGCATTTTGGTGTGAACCTCTTGTTTTTCTTACAGTTCATTGAGTTTTTTATATGTCCCATGTTTTTCACCAAATTTAGCAAGGTTTTTTTGTTTGTTTTAGACTGGGTCTCACTTTGTAGTTCAGCTTCCCTTGAGCTCACTATGTAGCCCAGGCAAGCCTCAAATTCAGCAATCCTTTATAGGTGTGAGCCACCATGTATGGCGCAGTTGTATGTGGTAGTGATTGCATGGTGAGTCACCACACCTGGTATTGTTGTATGTGGTTACCAAGGATCAAACCAGGGACCTTGTGCTTGCTAGGCAGAACCACTGAGCTAAATCTCCAGCCCCACCAAATTTAGCAAGTTTTTTGATGTGATGCCTATTTCTTTATCTCTTCTCCTTCTTGAACATCTATAATGCATGCTTAGCGTACTCAATAAAATCATCCCACATCTTTCTAAGGTTCTATGTTTTTGTTCCTTCTGTTTTTCAGGCTGAGTACTGTTTATTTGTCTCACTTTGAAAGTGACTAATTCTGTCTTCTGCTTGCTGAAAGCTGCTGCTTAAAACTTTCTGAATTTTCATTTCAGTTATTAAAATTTTCAACTCCAAAATTTCTGTTTGACTCTTTTCAAAGAGTTCTGTCTCACTGAAAATGTTATTCGGTGAAAGTTATAATTTTCTATTAGTTCTTTATGTGTTTCCTTTATCTCTTCCAACATACTTTAAATAACTGTTTTAAATCTTTCTAGGTAGCCCTAAGTCTAGAGATCCTCAGGACCAGTGCCTATTTACTGCTTTTATTCCTGACTATGGACTTATTTTTACAGTTTCTTTTCACATTCTATGACTTTTCTTGTCAAAAGCTACATGATTTTAGTATTCTAATATGGCAATTCTATAAATCAGATCTCTTCTCTCCTCATGTTGTTGCCTCTTGTTAAGAGTTGTTTCTCTTGGGACTTTTTGGAACAAGTTTATAAATCTGTATTTTTCCAAATATATGTCCACTGTAGTCTGTTTGCCATTAGCTCAATGATCACTTACTGACTGAACAGAGATATTATCAGTACCTGGAAGCAAAAAACAATTCCAGTATTTATAAGTGGGGTGTTTGTGTGTTGGGAAGATGTCAGTCCTGAGCAGTCCCTAAAACTTCCTGGGCATTCACATCTGGCTGAATGGAGCCTGGAAGTCAGAGCAAGGGATTTCTCAACTCTTTTCTGCACCCAGCTCTTCTAGATTGTAAAGATATGTTAGAGCTTCTTAAAGCCTTGATTCTCCTTACAACATCTCGTTCTCCAGTCTTTCCTCTGAGGCTTTTGATGAGTCTTTTTTTTTTTTTTTTTTTTTGGCTCTAGCTATTATCCTTGGCTTCTGGGGAGCAGCAATTTGCATATGTGGCTCTCTTTGTAGCAGACATGCTGCCCTGGGAAAGTTTAAGATAAGGTGACAGAGGGACGAGCCATGTGTGCCAGCTTCCATGGATCCCAGACAGGCCAGACAACCTGCCACAGTCCTCTGTAAATGACTCTGTCCTGCTTCCTCTGGCTCTGTGACTTCCTGGATTATGAACTCTGGCCTTTGGGGCTTTGCCACACTGAGGTGTGGTAGAGGGATGGGGGATGAGAATGCCTTAAGGCTGGTGTTCTCGCTGAGAATCAGCAGGGTTCTCTTGACATAACGTCCTCTGATCACTCCTTGGCTTCTTCTTAGTCCCCAGGGTGCTGAACAGTTGATCTTGATCACTGCAGCAGCCATTTCACTGCCTCTTCTGGGGAATCTCCTTGGAGTTTCTACACTGACCTTTTCTCTCCTCCCATAACCAAACTTAGATTGCATTCACTTTTCTCTATTTCATATTTTCTCCTACTTTATTGATTTCAGCTTGTTTCTTTGTTTTTCCCTTTCTTCTAGTCTTTTAGTTTATGTAATTTTCTTTTCATATTCTTTAGATGGAAATTTAGAGCTTTGACTTTTCACTCTTTCCTCTTTTCTCATGTGCATGTTTAAGAGTAGACATTCCCTTCTCAGCAGCCTTCTAGGTGTCTTGATTTGTTGTATCATTTATTATCTGTCAACTAGCAAGGTTTTAGAGGAACAGAGGAAGAACTAATAAAATATTTGATTAATCTTAAATAACATGGAAGGGAAAACAAGGAATATAAAACAACTGAGTGAAGTCGAAAATAAATAGACTGCAGGTAGAAAACAGCTGTATCAGTCATTACACAATTTATAAATGGATTCAGTGCTTCAAGCATGTGAAGATTAAGTTTGTCAGACTGGAAAGGGAGCCAGATGATGCTTATAATAGCCAGCCACTCACTCCACTGCACACAGTAGCCAAGAGAAAAGCTGCACTAGCAGCATACAAGGGCAGGGTAAGGAGATGACCAGCAATGACACTTGAGAATGCCAGGTGACTCACCTGATCACAGGATGCCACAGTCTTAAACATTATAAATTTACCCACAAAGCAACAGAATGCATGAATCAACAATCACTAGAAATAAAAGAAGAATAATTTATAACCAACATAGGACACTTAAGAAAGACCCTCAATGATTAATAAAAGGAGATGATTTTTTAAAAAATGAAAAATGTACATCTGGACAGATTAGCTAATAAAAGACCTGATTTACATACCAAAAACATCGTACCCACAACAAAAAAATGGGCGTATTTTTCCAGGATAGGGACCATTTACCAGGCCTGACAGTATGCTGCTCCTACACAGGCATCCAGGAGTCTCATCAGATTAAAATTACTCTGAGCAGACTTTATGAATAAAACCTCTATTGAACAAGAACTAGCAGAAAGAATCAACAAATGGGATCTCATCCTACTAAAAAGCTTGTGCACAGCAAAAGAAGTCACTGGCACTGCTAAAAGACAACCAACAACATGGGAAAAAATCTTTACTAGCTCTTTACCAGACAAAGGGCTATTATCTACAAGGTATAAAGAGCTTAAACAAATAAGCCTCCCCAAGTTTAAAGACCCAATTCAAAAATGGGCATCTGAAATGAACAGACACTTCTCAGAGGCAGAAGTCAAAGCAGCCAAGAAACATATGAAGAAATGCTCAGCATCTCTGGTCATTCGAGAGATGCAAATGAAAACAACATTGAGATTCCATCTCACTCCACAAAGAATGGCTGCTATTACAAAATCAACCAAAAATAAATGCTGGTGAGGCTGTGGGGAGAAAGGAACCCTTCTCCAGCGTTGGTGGGATTGCAGGCATGTGCAACCATTGTGGAGATCTGTGTGGAGATTACTCAGAAAACTAGGATTAGAGGTCCCATTTGACCCTGCTATCCCCCTGCTAGGAATATACCCAAAGGAAATTTAAAAATCACATTGGAAAGACAGATGTACACCCTTGTTCATAGCAGCTCAGTTTGTGATAGCCCAATCTTGGAAACAACCCAAATGCCCATCAACTGGAGACTGGATAAAGAAGGATAAAGAAGTGTTTTTTTTTAAATGGAGTATTATTCTGCCATAAAGAATGGTAAGATTCATTCATTTATGGGCAAATGGATACACTCTGGAGGTCACACTAATAAGTGAAATAAATGCAAATATCGGATCTTTTCTTTGATATGAGCACCTGTAGAGGTAAATGAGCTCTAGGAAGTATGACAGTTTTTGTAGAATGGGAAAATTCCAAAGGAAATTTGGTGTGGGAACGTAATGAAGGGAAGGAATAAATACAATTCCGAAAGAAAATAACAGAACATGTATATAGGGGGTGGAGAGGTGTGGATGGGTAGGGATGTGGTTAAAAATGAGAATTAACTTGTGTCATATACTGGTACAAATTCCCCAATGTTGTGTGTGATTATGAGATGTATATAAAATGTACCAATAAAGAATTCAATTTAAAAATTACTCTGAGCAGATCCTCTGAAGACACTGGAGTTAAGCGAGGAATGAGCAGAAAATGCGCAGACTCTGACTGAGAAATCCAACAGTGGACCTTCAAAGGGTCCATGGGTAGGAAAGTCACCCTGGGAGCCACAGCAACTTCTGAGCTGAGGGATGAAACATGCCACCCGCACCCACCTCAAGCACCCAGCAGCCCAGGCTTGTCCTGCCCTGGAGGGTGGTCTCAGGGGTGCCAGCACCAGTGGCCAAGGAGCCTCTGATTGGCCAAGCCTGTCCTTGGCCACCTGGTTTCTCTCCAAGTACCCCTGACCTTGACCCCCCAGGATGCGTGTGCTCCGTAAGACTTACCTGGCTTTACAAACCCCTTTCCATTCCTCTTGCTAAGCAGCTCTTCGCAAGTGGGAAATGCGCTTTATTCTAAGCAAGGAGTCGGGAGTTTGAAGCTTTAGAACTGAATCGCTTGATTACTCATCCTTCACTGCCCTTTTGAAACACCACCTCAGAGATCCTCAGACACCCCGCTTCCAGAGGGCGAGCGTCTTGGAAATGCAAGTTCAATTTCAATGCCGAGATCCGTAGACCTGCGCGAACGTGCCCTCAAGCGGCACACTTAGCATGAAAGCCTGTTTAATTGCCAGTAAATAGTGGAATCATCTTTTGAAACAATGTAGCAAACAGAATTAATTGAAATAATCTCCGTGTGCTTCATGTGGTAATAGCCACTTATGTAAGATGAACACCCAGAAGGGAGAGAGGAGAGGAGGACGCGGAGGCAGCGAAGTGGGAAGCTTCGCGGTAAAACTGCTGTCAATCCCCTCGCTCGCCATCTTTTATATTTCTGTGTAATATTTTTCAGCTGAGTGAAATAATGATGTATTACCTCCGAAACTGTCACTGCAACTGAGTAATTGGCAAGGCACATGTTATCTTGGTGCTTTGAATTTAAGGCCGGAAGCAGGAGTTTGAAAGCGAGAGCACCACAGAACCCTGGAGAGGAAGGGGTCTGTCACAGGAGCCAGGAAACCGGCGCATCTCCTGGCCGCTGCATCACTCAGCCAGCCGCAGGCCACACAGTCCACGGCTCCTGAAGCCACGCGACACCCGGAGTGAAGGGTGTTTTCTGACTCTTCCCCAAAGTCATCAGAGCCTGGAACAGGCGCCCCCAGTAGAAGTAAGAGGAAGAAAACCTGATGACCGCAGCCCTGCTCTGTGCCTGATGCTTTTAGCTTCTCTCGGTTCCCTTTGATGACTCTGAAGTCGGTGATGCCACTTTCACCCAGGGCCGAGCTGGCGGCGTGACCGGCCGCTGTGGCATCCAGCTCTCGAGATCTGACCTTGGAAGAAGGCGTATTCCACCAAGAGGGCACTCTGGTTGTGCCAGGATTTGTTCTGCTCTGCTACGGGATCACGGGAGTCTCCAGGAGAGCCCTGGAGGTGCCCATGCGGACGGCTCCTCCATGTGCAGGCCAAGCAGGAAGCGCAGGGACAGTCAGCAGGCGGAAGGAGCGGAAGGAGCGAGAGGGAAGTGGTGGGGATGGTGCTGTGGTTTCCGGGGGAGCGTGTAGCGGGGAAGGTGAGTGTGAGCAAGCTCGGGGTGCACAGGTGGAGGCGCTTCCTCAGGCTCCGAACTGACAGTCAGCTCTTTGTGTCTAGGACTCGGGGGGCGGGGGGTGCTGGAAAAGCACTGACCTGGTGTGTGAAGGCTGCGTGATGCAGGGCTGGGGCTTAGGCTTGGAAGCGGGCGCTTTGTGCACGGAGACAGTTTGACGGGAGAGCTGTCCACAGGCTCCAGGAAGCAGCCCCAGGCAGGCAGCCTTGCAGGATTAGCAAGGGCGTCAGAGCAACACACAAAGCCCTGGAAATAAATGGCTGGGCAATGCAGAGTCATCGTGATTTGTCTGGGTCATAAAGAAACTGAGATTCTCTATCCATGGACACTTTTAAGAAGCAACAACAGGTCTGTCCTGCGGTTAAAGAACCACCCTGCTTTGCTCTGGGCTCAGTCTCACGGGCCCAGCATGTGGGGACATTCTCTGTCCACATCTGAAGGACAACTGTCCACCATGCACTGCGCAAGACAGAATGGTGACTGTGCCAGTTGCTCTCTGAACACTGAGGGCCCCCATGCAGGCCATTTGTGTGGGAGGTGAGCTGAGAAGGGAGAGAGAAGGGCCGTACAGAGGACAGAGAGTCTGGAGAGACACCAGAACCAGGGCCGTTCCTGTGGGCACATGAGGTCCCATCTACTGGGCACCCTGGAGAAGCTGTGTGCTGTCTGCCCTGGCACTGCCCAACCCCAGCGGGGAGCAGCCGCCCTCCTGTCACCAGTTCCTCCCATTGCTTTTGACTGGTTTCTGGTCCTTGTAAATGGTGTAGCTCTCACTGTGTCTTCTCATGTCTCCACTGAAAGAGAGAAGCTTAGACCCAAAGTTTGTACTTTAGCTTCAAGTGCAGGGAGACTTTAGAAGCTGCTATGTCATATTCATTTCTGGATCCTTTTATAATCTTTCTCTCATTGTTCTTGCACTTTGTATTCCAAATTTAAATGTCTGACTTCTTGCTATACTTGATACATCTTTACCAATCTTCATAAAACATCTCGAATCTTTTCTCAGACAAATTCTTGGGTTACCGAGGATGCTGGTTTTAAGTGTCAGACACCCAGCAGGGCAGGTTAAGCAAGGACAAGTGGGGCTGTTTTGGCTTATGTAATGGGGAAGATCAAAACATCTGGTTCCAGGCAGAGCTGGATGCAGGAACTAGGGTGATATTGTTAATATCCTCTCTGCTCTCTCCCTGCGTGTCCTATAAATCCTTCCTCTCCCTGCACTTTTCCAGTCTCTTGTTCAGTTTCTCTTCTAATAGGATCACTCTGTTCTGCAGTGCACAGTGGCCATGGGTGGCTCAGAGACCAGGCCACAACAGAAACAGGGGATGAAGCTGCCTCTTTCCTGCCACTTCCAGCCCAACCCTCAGGTTCCTCCAGGTTCTGTGGAGACAAACTTTGCTCCCTCGTGATCACTCTGCAGTCTTGGAGGCCCTCGAAGTGAGTGTTCACTGGAAACAGAAGAAAGACAAGGCTAAACAGCTGCATAGCCCCAAACCAATGGCCCCGTTCATGCTGTAGGAAGGAGCTGGTGGGTAGCTGGGGTGGCAGCCAGAGGCTGCAGGGGAGAAAGGCCAGCCGTGTTCCTGGTACTTACACTATGCCAGAGTTTGTGCCAGGCATTTTATGTGGGTTAAGTCCTTCTTCTTCATAGGGCCCTTCAGATAAGGTCAGACCCTCCCTGTATGTTATAGTTTCTATCTAGATGTCCCCCCAAAGCCGCAGGTGTTCATATGTGGGACCAGATCCCTGGGAGGTGACCAGATAACAGGGGCTGAAAGGGTCCATGCCCTCCTCCTCCCTTGATTCCTGCTCCTTCCTTCCTGCTGCCACCACAAGCAGTCTTCCTCCACCAGGCTGCCCTGTCTTGGAACAAGTGGTCTATGCACTGAAACCTCTACATGCTGTGAGCCAAAAAAGCCTGCAGCTGTTGGGTGTTGTGTCTCAGCAAGGCAAAAGTAATTAAGATGCCACATCTTAAAAGTGGGAGCCGCGTATCCCACTGGGAAATGATAGGATTCAGAGTCCTGCGGGTCAGCCATGGAGCAGGCCTCCCTCCAGGTGGTGCTGGCTGAGCTGCAGGAGACAAGGTGGTGCCTCCAGTGCTCCCTGGCCTATGTGGAGACCTGGCTCCAGGACATGGTGGGTTAGAAGAGTCCCCTGAAGCATCTGTACAGAGCCAGGGGCAGGTGTGTGTGTGTGTGTGTGGGGGGGAAACTTTGAAGATGTCATAGCTTTAGGCACACAGAGCTGTTCTGAAGCAAGACCCTGGGAAGGACAAGACCCATGGGGAGGACTTCTAGTGCTTTATTTATGGGCCGTTAGAGGAGGCAAGGAGAAAGTTCCCAGGGAAGGGAGGGAGCCCTCAGGGGTGACTGGGAAGAAAGCAGGGCCAGATGTCAAGCCCTGCCTTGACAGAGTGAGCTGGAGGTCCCTTGGACTGAGGTCCCCAGGCAGTTTCCCGCACAAGGCTGTGTCACTGATCAGAGGAAGGTGACATCTGCCAGAAAAGGAGCAGGGGGTAGGGGAGTGCGAGCCAGTGGACTTGGTGCATGTGAACTCCCTCTTCAAATGGCCCAAAGAACAAAACCAGTTAGTTCCAGGGAAGACGTGGGATGAGAGGAGGAGGAGTTTGCATGTTAGATATGTGTGTATTCAAAAAAGTCTTGCTATAAACTCATCTTATCTTCTTTCCCAAGCCACACATTTTCTAGCTTTGCCCTCAGAAGTCCTAGCAGCCAGATGTCCTGAGGGTAGTCAGCAATCTGCCTCCAGACTGTAGCTGTTGAGTACCGATTCCCCACAGAACAACATGGGGGTTTTCACAGCAAGGGGTGCTCTGGGTCTGGAGCAGGAATCTTCCGTGTGAACCTGAACAGCTTGTGGGTGGGGGTGAGGGAACCCTCCAAGACTCCTACACCTTTCAGAAGGAAACAGGGCTCTTTGGGCCAAGGATGTCATAGATTGGGGCATTAGTGAGACTATCTACGAATGGCAAATGGGTGGCAGCTGTGGTCATAGGAAGAGAAAAGAGGGAGAGCATACCTGGGAGTGGAGGGCAGGAGAGGAGGGCTTCAGGCTCTTTGAGGAGTGGAGGCATCAGCCCCAGAGGGGACCAGAGAGGGGTGACTGGCAGGGAGGGAACCACAGGCAGTGACAGCAGGAGAAAGGAAGCTGAGAAAGGTCAGAAACTGAAGGAAGGTATCTCTGCCTTCTCCAGCCACCACAATGTCCTGGATACAGTGGGTTATGCAGAGGCTGTCCCTTCACAATTCTGGAGGACAGAGGGCCAAGACCCGAGTATCCCCAGAGTTGGCTTTTGGTCCAGAGTGGCAGGACACCCCCCACCACCACCACCACTGTGCCCTCATGTGGTCTTTCAGAAATCTCTGATGTCTTCCTTCCTGTCTCTTCAGGTAGGGTCCTCTGTTTTGGACCTCACCTGATTTTAATTATCTGTCTATGAGTCCTATCTATAGAGACATGCTGAAAGAGAGTCCTCACAGAGGCAGAGGACCCATTGTCTGGTGTGCGGGTAGTTGGTCAGCAAGCCAAGTCTTGAGTCAATAAGAGTGAGTGGTCAGGACTTTGGAGTTGGACAGCAATTAGTAGAATGACTGGGACCCAGGATCAGACACCTTCATAGGAAGGGGCAGGTGCCTGATTCTTTAGTGAGGTTGAGGAAGCCACCAAATACCTGATCCTGAGGCCTCCTGCAGGCATTGTAATTATTAATTGTGATTTGTCAACTTGACAGAATTAAAAAACATCCAGGAGATTAATAAAGGATGCCCTGAGTGTGTCTGGATGGCCATGGAGGCGTGGCCTTGGTTCCCTTTCACCTTTGGTGCCATTCTCCTGCTCTGCTTCCAGGTTTCTAAAAACTAAGCAGCTTTGCTCCTCCATGTCCTTCCACCATGATGCCCTGGGCTTGGAGTCAACTTGCTATGGACTGAACCTCCTGAAACCATGAGCCATGCTCAACTCTCCTCCTTTAGGTCATGAGTGTCTGGTGTGTGTCCAGCAATGGCAAGTGACTAGCGCATGCTCCACCCAAGGTTGCTGCTGGGCCGGATGTCCTGGGAGCTTCAGCACCTGACTCTGCTGGAGTGCCTGGTCACATGGTGCAGGGTAAGGTAGGGAAATAACTACTTCACTTCTTCCTGCTGACACACAATGGAGCCACAGCCTTAGAAGAATTTGTAGACTTTGGTTGGGGGAGTTAAGCATGAGACATGGATGTGCAGAACCTCTTTTGCCTCACACACATTACCAGGCTTTCATCCTTCTTAATTGTTATTCTCTCTTGAGCACTGGTGATATTTACAAGTCCGGGCCGTGTTTTCTGTAGCAATTACATGAATTTAGTTAAATGGCCCCACTGTTTACAGATGCTGGTCCAAACAGAGAGGTGTCAGGAGGCATCTCTCAATTATGCCAGGTGGGGAGTGCTGTTGGGTGTTGGGATGGACATGCTGGCCTCTCGGCCAATTCTCTTTCTGACATGTGGGACTTTCTTTAAACAGACAGAAGGTACACAAGCAATTTCTTTGCTGGTGAAGTATTTTCAAGCATTAATTACTTTCATTATTAGCTTCACTCCATTGCAATCACTCATCGTGCTAATGTCTTTGAGGGACAAGGATGAAATTTCACATCGAGCATTCAGGTCCTTCTAATTGCACTTGAAGCAGGAATTAGCTTTGGGGTGTGTGTTTGAGAGCGCAGGGTCCTCTGTCACGTGAGATAAATCAATGCCCAGGCAGCTCTGTGCTTCCCCATCAAGGCCCTGTGCCAAAGAGAAGGAAAGAGGAACACGGCAAATCAACACAATTAAATCTGAAATTGCTGGCTTCCAAAATAAATTCATTCTTGTGAGTCAACACTGTTTTGATTTTTAGATGAGGTTTGTTTTTCAAACCCATGTTTTTCCCCAAACTGATTATTTTTGGTATTTTGTACACACTTGTGAATTTCCAGCAGAATATTAATATCCCTGACCTATTTCGCTGTAGTGAGGAGCAGCCTCCTCAGTGCGTGGGACTGTGGTGGGTGTCCATCAGAGCCACCCTGCCTGCGGTTACAGGTGCCCACTGGCCCCGGACCTACTGTGACACTGCCAAAATCTAATGAGAGGAGCATATGTGTGAGTATCAGGCATTGGGTACTGCAGGGTATGTGTAAGGATGATGACCACACACAGCCCACTCTTAGAGTCCCAGGAAGAGAGGGAGAAGACACGGTCTTGGAGATGTGCAAAGAGAAGGGCTGGCATCTAGTCTCAACTAGGGGCCTCAGGCACCTTCACAGTGGAGGGGCCTTTGCAGGTGGTCCTGTAAGGGTATGTAGGAGTTGGTTGTGAGCCAGGAGGCCATCCAGTGCCTGCCCTGGGTGTGCCAGTTCCGCATAGGACTGAGAGTGAGTTTCAAGGTGCTGCGGGATCTGCCCCCAACACCCATATTCTTGAAGGCTTTTGTCCAGCTTGTGACTGGCTTTCCACCTTCCCTGAGGGATGGGCTGCAGCTAATGGATGAGCCCTCATTTTCCAGGTTTTCAGTTCTGTGAACTCGTGAGGCTGGCCCTCTGAATGCCTCCTCCAGAGTGTACGTGTCACTTGGAGGAAGGGCATAGTTTACTTTAGTTCATTAAAATGGGTGTCGGGGGGAGTGGAAGAGGCTTAGTTACTCTCTCATTGCTAGACACTTAAAATTTAAAGGGGGAGAGCTTTATTTTGGCTCATGTTGCAGTCCTGGGTAAGCTGGCTTCAAAGAAGAAAGAATGTGGCAGAGAGGTGTAGAGGAGAAGAGCTGCTCATGTGTGGTATAGTGGACAGGAAGCAGACAGAGAAGAGAGGAACAGGGGAGAGATGGACCCTGACAGGCCATGCCCCCAGGGCCTACCTCCTATCAAGCTTCACCTTCCAATATCATGTGGACCGATCCATTGATGAGCGTCATACTCCTCCATCAAATCACCTCCTAAAAGCCCTCTTGGAGCACATGAGGCTCTGGGGAATAGTTTTGTAGACACCATAAAAGGCACAGACAAACTGATGCCTTTGTGACAGAAACAGACTTTTCGGATCTCAGAACTGTGTCCATGCCTTGTCCATCTGCCAGTGTGACAGGTCCGGCCTATAGCCTGTGTCTTCTCTGCATCATGAGGAACAAACCACAGTCATTAGCCGCCTGGATGCTCCCTCGTTCCCCTTGCTCCTCTTGCCACTGTGCCAGAAAAATTGGTGATAATGAAGAGTATATTCAGTCTTGGTCCCTGGATCCTGGCAGATGCTCCTAAAACCCTTGGAATTTCCAGAATGACAAGAGGATATTTTAGTATTCATAACAAGCTGGTTCGGTCCACCTGAGTTTAGGTTAAGAAGGTGCCTCTCCGTGGGTCCCTGGCACTGGGCTGGCCCCAGAGTAAGTGAGTCGGTGCTTATAGGGTTAGAACTTCCCACGCTCCCAACCCCGACCCCCAGAACAGTGTGAGGACTGAAGCTGAGTGTAATCCCTGATGGCCAATGATCTAATTGGTTGTGTGCTAACCAGTCAATACCCACGAGCTGCAGTGTGTGTGGAGATTTTCCAGGTTGGAAGCACACAAGCCCACCGAGGGTGCCACATGGGCCCACAGTGTCCTGTGCATCTTGTTTATCCAGCTGTTCAAAGCTGCACCTTTATAGTCGACCAGTTATTGCAGGGTGCCATTTTCTGAGCAGTGGGGCTCTGCCTGCAAAATCATGAAGCCCAGGATGCAGAGGGGTGTGAGGGCCCTGGCCTGACACCCACCCAGTCAGTGGACCAGGCATCCCGGGGACACAGCACTTTGATTGGGCATGGACTGGGGTGGCCTTAGAGGCAAAGCCCTTCACCTCAGGGTCCCACAAACCCCAGTGGTGTCAGGATGGAGCTTCACTGCAGGCCCCTCTGTCACTGTAGGAGAAGCACACCCACAGACCAGGCACGGCAGTGGCAAAGAGCAGGTGGCGGCTAAGGGTGGCGCAAAGCTCACAGCGCCAATCTTCAAGCTCATCAGAAATGTCTCTGTCTGGGGTGGGGGGAGCTTGACCTAATGAGTGCAGACCAAGGCTCTGCTGTGGTCGCTCCTTTTTTATTGTAATCGGTTTATTAATTCTTTGGAGGGAGAGGCAAGAACTCATTCTGCCTGCAAACTGCCACGAATCCTTTGCTTTTACAGTCTGAAATTTGGAGATTAAAAAAACTACCCAAATAGCACCATCATCAAATAGCCGACGGACATGTCATAATATCAACTCCTAAGTGAAAAGTAGAGAAATGAGAGGAGCAAGCAGGCTTTATGATCTCGGGGAAGCATTGCTAAGAATATGGTTACTCCAAGCAGTGCCGGGGATGGGCTGGAATGGAGACAGATAATACCGAGGAGCAGAGAGACGTGTTGGAGACCGACTGAATTATCCAGCGCCTTTGATTGCTCCTGCTCTGCTGCCTCTGAAATGTGCATTTGCAATGCCATTAAAGAGCCTCTGAGAAGAGTTTCTGATTGTTGCTAACATATTTCTTTCTCTCTGTTCACTAAGGAGAGATTTCTATTTCCTTTGTGGGTCAGTTCACAAACCTCAAAAACTAATAAGCTCAGAGCAAAACTCCAGTGAGGAAATGTTTACTTTCTGTTCCTAGACCATCCGAGCTGGTTTTATTAACACAGCCCTCATAATTTCTACATCTCCAAAAGCTTTGTACATTAATGTGCTGAAGAGATCAGGCCCAGCACACGGGTTGTCATGCTCCATAAAAATTTAATGGAAAATAAAATGCACTGTTCAGAAGATCAATACTGTTATTCTCTTTCAGCAAACTGTGAATTATTGTTTTCATAAAATAATAATAATGCCAGCATATTGATATTGAATGGAGACTGGGTCTGTTGTCAAAAATGTAGTCATATTTAATCTTTTAATGCCTTCCTGCATAAACACCCACGCCGGAACCCGGGCATCTGTCACTCTGTAAAGACAGCACGGACCAGTGATGATTTGGCTGCTACCTTCATTGTTGTTTTAGCAGAGCCATTGTTCCGGATCCCATGACTTAGTTCCGAATGGGTGGAATTTGTGATCCACGCTGGTCACCTCAGTGCTTGGAGAAGCCCTGGAGAGGCATCTGTTTAGAAGCCTCGCGGGCAGCTGCTATAAGTTGGCTGCTGATTGAAACGTCCCTTCCAGCCTTGACGCCACAGCTCTGTGTTCTGCCCGGGCATGCTTCATTTATGGAAAGTCCACGGCAGGCACTTGGCTGGAAATTCATGTGTGCTGCATGGTAGACCAGTTTCCTGCCCAGTCTCGGACCTCTGAAGGTGGAGGTTCTCATCCCCGATGCTTTTTCTATGTTGGCCAAGCTTCACTTGGGTAAACTCAGTTCCAGCCACAGTGCACAAGCCCTCTAAGCATCTTAGCTCAGTATGCATGTATCTTTGTGCTCATGACCAAGAGCATGGCCTGAAACATGTTAGCTGCTGCCAGTTTGGAGACTTAGCATTGGCACAAAGACCCAGATGTAAATGCGGAACAGCGAGGCCATGAGTGGCCTCTGGCTGCCCTCCTCCATGCCAACTCTAACCCCACTATAGACAGCCATACTGGAAATTTGGGGCTGGAGGAGGCCATCATGGTGCCCATCGAGCAGAGGGATCCTGATGGCAAAGTCAGTGTGTGATACAGTTCTCACCGGGTGGTGGGAGCCTGGTGCAGGAGCCCACAACAAGAGTCAGAGCTGCACAGGTTCCCTGAGGCAAGGGGGCCCCAGCTTGGCTCTTCCCCAGAATCACACATGTAAAGGTAAACATTGTGAATCAATGCAGGACACTGAGGCAGCCATGACAGCACAACTACAGAGACTCAGCAAAGCGACCACCCCTGTCCCTTGTCAGTGAAACTGCAAGTCCAGCTTAGAGCTCAGAGCATGCGCTGATGAGATCTGACTGGATCCAGTGGCTCTTGGACAGCTGACTGGACTCGACAGTGACAATATCAGCTTCCCCGTCAGTTAACTTGCTGGTTAGCTCACGGAGGAATAGGCTGCTGGAAGAGAGGGCCTGGCTGAAGGCAGTGAGCCATGAGTGTAACTTGGGGAACTGTTTTTGGTCTCTGCCCTCCCTTTGCACTCTTCCCTTGTGCTCTACTTCCTGGCTGCCACAGACTGAGTACTCAGCTCAGTATACCCTCCTGCCCAAAGTTCTTGCCTGGGATGTGGCTGACCATGGACAAAACTCTTGGGAACTGTGAGCCAAATTAGACTTTTCCTCTTGGGGGTTGTCACTCTTAGGTAGTTTTTTTTTTTTTTTTTTCTTCACAAGGAGAGAAAACTACCTCAGGGATGGAGTTAATGAAAAGAACAGAAGAAAACTGGCATGGGGACATGGCCAGCTATCCATGGTTCCAGTGGCACAGGCTGCTGTACTCCAGCATCCAGACGGTCATGGGAGGGTCACAAGGCCTTTCACGATTAGGATCCACTACATCAGCAAGCAGCCGAGGGGACAGAGACACCAGTGATGATCAGATCACCTCACAAAATATCAGGAAAAGTAACAAGGAACCAGCAAAGCGGGAATTATTACACAGAGCAAGATAGCAAGAAGACTGAAAATCAAGTGTGGTGATTTTTCTGCTAAATGCATAATGATAAAACCGAAGCAGAAAAGCCCCATCCCATCTTCCTCACCAACAACATTATATAAATATGGTGCAATCTTATAAAATAATATTATTAAAATGCAAGTATAAGTATGTTAATAGATATCTTTTAATAATTGTTACGTTTTGTTCTAAAATCATTTAAATGAGATTTTCTCCAGGAATGCAAGGCTAAGTGAATGTTAAATCCACTAACATACAATGTTTTTCATTTAAAATGAGGGAGAAAAACACATAGGATGACATTGATAATTCTGGGAAGGCAGTTAATAACATTTAGATAAGACCAATAACCAACAAGTAAAATACCTAAATGAATACTACTTAATTAGGCTAAAAATTACTTCCTAAGCCAAACATATTTAGCATAACTGAGAAAACTGCAGCTGTTCTGACAACCAGGAACAGAATCCTGCTCTAGCAATTGTTATTGGACACTGGTATAGTGTTGGAGCCACACACAGAAATAAGAAAAGGGCATAATCAGTGTAAACACTGGAGAAGAAGAGATAAAGCTATCTTTTGTTTTGCTTTGCTTTGCGGTTGTTTGCTGTTATGAATGTATGATCAGATAATCTGAAAAAGTCAAGTAAACTCACTACTGGAATGAAGACCAAAATTTGACAGGTTGGTAGCTATTAGGGTTCAGATCTAAAATGTCCTCCTGTGGCCTCCTGTGTCTGGAGGGTGACTGGGCACCGAGGCACCATGCTCACAGTGGATTCATTCACTGATGGGCTCAGTAGGAGAATGTGCAGTGAGCGGCTGGGACTGGCCAGAGGGGCTCTGGGAATGGAACCTGGCAGGGTGTGTGCTTGTCCCTGCCCCCCTTCTCTCTCTTTCCTGTCTGCTATGGAGCGAGCAGCTCTCCTCCATCGTGTCCCTCCACCTTGCTGTTTCCAGCCAACCATGGTCTGACCCACTGGAATTATATGGGAGAGAAAAGAGAGACAGACAGACTGTGTTCTGTGCTGGCTGGTTGGTTGATCGGTTGGTTGACTGGTGTAAGTGACTATTTTGGAAGTGAGAAACAATATGTTAAAGCTCATGTGGACAAATGACTGCTGAGAAGAGCCAAGAACACCACGGAAAAGAAAAAGAGCAAGGCTGTTCTCACCTTCCAAGGCATCAAAGCACAGTGTGAGTCTCTCCTGCGAAGATGCTGGTGGAGGCACTGGGCAGAAAATCCTCACACGTGTCTCCATGCGGGAACATTTTACTTCCCTGGGAACGGAGCAGATGGACTGCCCGATTGTGTGAGGGCAACTGGCCATCTTTCTGCAGGAAAATAAAGTGGAGCTGCTACCCTGTAGCACATAAAGTAAGCTTCCAAACATATTCAAGACAGCTGCAAAAATTCAGAACACCTCTAAGGAAGAATTTCTTAAATAAGACCAGAAATGCCAGACCTACAGGATAAAATATATATATATTTGATGTAATCAAGGAAACACTTCTGATGACAAAGAATCAAAAATAAAAACAGAGCCAGGTGTGGTGGCTCATGCCTGTAATCCCAGCACTCGGGAGACAGAGACAGGATTGCTGAGTGTGAGGCTTGCCTGGGCTACATAGTGAGCTCAGGGCCAGCCTGAACTACAAAGTGAGACTCTGTCTCAAAAAATAAAAAACAAAAAAAATAATAAAAACACAGAGCGACTTCAACAGTATTTGCAGTGCATCTGGCAGGCAGAGCTTAATAACTGTACTGTAAATGTTTGTGACGCCTGACGAGGAAAAGAAAGCGAGCAGACGGGGATCGAGCCAACTCGAAGGGGCGGCAACGAGAAATCCAAATGATTAACAAACGGGGACGCGCACTCTCAGCAGTCAGAGAAATGCAGCTTGAACTTCAAATGAGTCGTCTCTGTACAACAATCAGACTGTAAAAATTAAGGAGAACTTTAACACCTACCACTGCCAAGATGTTTCACAGAGCAGAGCCGTAAGTTTCTGGTGGGGATGTACAATTTTACAGCCATTTGGAAGGCATTTGACAACACTAATTAAAAGTAAAAATATATATTCCATCCGTTCACATAAAAGTACCAGTCTCAGTACCTGCAGCTTTATTGTAGCTAACGAGGACCTCTGCAGCTATTCTAGGTGCCAAAAACTCAATGGCTCCCAGGAAAGGACACGCTGAGAGGGGAAGGGTGCAAGCACATAAAATAAGGCAAGAAATGCTGTGCAAAAAGTAAGAGTGAGCTAGGGAAACAGAGGACCATTCTGGAGAACAATGTTAAATATTTCGGTGCATGTGTGAACATGGTCACTCACCTTGAAGGAGACAGATGTCAGAGTCACCTGCGGGTGCCCAATCTGGGGTCGTGTGGGCATCGTGATGGGTAGTGGGTGGGGATGGGGAAGCAGCACATCAGTATGTGTCAGGGTTGGCCTCTGAGATCAGCCCCACAGAGGGTGTGCCCAAGGTTTGGTCCCCAAGGCAGCCATGGTCAGAAGGGACCTTTTGGGGTGACTAGATCTGCAGGACTGGAGCTCATCCACAGAACAGTCCATTCCTGGATGTAGGGGACACTTTCAGAGGTGGGCCTCACCAGAGGAAGTAAGTCCCTGGGGTGGACCCTGGGAGGAGGCGTTGCATCCTCACTCCCTTCTCTCTCTCCTGCCTGAGCCCCTGAGGTGAGTAACTCTGTCCCCCAACTGGGTCTCACCATGGTGTCCTGTCTCTGCACCCGTAACTTGATAGTTGGATCTCCAAAATGGGGACCAAACAAATCTTACCTCCTCTTATGCTGTCTGTCTCAGATATTGTGTCTCAGCCTCAGAAAGCTAACCATTAACAGAGACAGAGAAGCCATTAAGAAGGTGCAGATCCATAACGTGACTCTATCACTCACGTGCATCGGAGTGGACATGTGTGTGGACATGTGTTGCGGTGT
Source organism: Thryonomys swinderianus (assembly GCA_004025085.1). Classification (NCBI taxonomy): domain Eukaryota; kingdom Metazoa; phylum Chordata; class Mammalia; order Rodentia; family Thryonomyidae; genus Thryonomys; species Thryonomys swinderianus. The sequence continues at coordinate 19,661 of PVIC010025190.1, forward strand.
GATTGTGGGTGTTGTGGATGTAAACATGCCGAGAAGAGACATTACCAGTCTGTACACAAATCCTTCAGCCTGAGTGAGGGTCTCTCACTTCTGGTCTGGAGTGAGAGGAGGAGTATGGGTCAGATCAGAGGGCGCCACAGGGGCCAGACTCTGCAGGTAGCAGACCTGGCCTAGGACCCTCATCTTAGAAGTGGGGTGGTGACTGCTGCAGACTTCTGGCTTCACACAAGGGGTGCAGAGAGAGACTAAAATTGCTTAAAAGACAGGGAAACACAGCTAACTTCTGTTAACTTGTCTTTTTTCCTGCACATCTAATAAAATTCCTTAGTAGTAATAATAGTGTTTTTTCCTGGAGTCTCAAAGTTTTCTAGGCATATAATCACACCATGAAGAAAGCGAGTTCTATTTCCTCGTTACCCTGATTATAAAATTGTTCTCATCTTACAGCATTGTCTGAACCTTTAAAAGGAAGGCGAATAACAATAGTCCTAACAACCATTCTGCCTGCTTTCTGATTTTAATACATACTGTTGCACTATTCACTCGTCAGAATGATGTTTGATGCTGTTTGAATAAATAAACTTTATCATGTCTCACTCATTTCTCTTTATATTTTATTTTAAATTTGTCTTATGAATGGTTGCTAACCCGTACCATATATTGCCTTAGAAACTTTTCATATCTTTTTGTCTCTTCACATGTTGAGGAAAATTGTCGTGGTAGATTTAAAAGAAAAGTGAGCGTGTTTGCCTTTGGTGAGTGAAACCTCACCTGGCTACAGAGATTTGCTGTCTTCTTGAGTGCAGAGCAGTTTTATCTGGAAGCCTTCAGACAGTGTGTCCTGGGGTCATCTGGTCTCACCTGTCTGTCTACCTCATCTGTGACCATATTATAGTTGGTTGACAGAACACTTTGGCCTCCTCCCAATCTTTTCTTCCACAGTCATTCTGTTTAATTTCCTGAGCTTCTTCTGGAGTTAGGCTTGCACTTCTTTTGTGACACTGGGGATCGAACTCAGGGCCTCACACTCAGGGCCTACATTCATGTAGTTCACACTGAGCTACATGATCAGCTCTTTCTAATTTTTATTTTTTAATTTTGAAAGAGGACCTTGCTAAGTCACTTAGTTGCTCAGAATGGACTTGAATTTGCAATCCTCCTCCCTCAGCCTCTCAGAGAGCTGGAATTATAGACGTGTGTAGACACACCCACCATTCAGCACTCATATGTATGTGTGTGTGCATATACACACACACATATGTATATGTTTTTAAAAAATTTTCTGAGACAAGGTCTTCCTTTGTAGGTCAGGCTGGCCCTGAGCTCACTATGTAGCCCAGACAAGCCTTGAACTCAGCAATCCTCCTGCCTCTGCCTTGAGTCCTGGGATTACAGGTGTGAGCCACTATGCCTGGTACTCACATATTTTTTGGTAAAAGAAAAACTCTTTACTTAGGGTAGAAAGAAAACCCAGTAGAAAAGAAAACTCTTTACTTAAGGCTATGCACTTGATATTCTCTTTAGCAGGATTTTTGTAGTGATAACACTCATTTGGGGGGATATTAGGGATTGAACTCAGGACCTTGCACTTGCCATGTAGACATAGTGCCAGTGAACTACACCCCTGGCCCCAAGGACAACAGTCTTAAAGGAGTGCCCCCAAATAGAGACATGTACTGATTCTGGTGTGAAATTCTGGTGGTGTGAAGTGGCATGCAGCCATTCAAAGGAATGGATTGTGCTAGATAGATTTGTACGATGTATTATGGCATAGAGAGAAAAAATTCAGAAAGAAAAGCATCATAGGATTTTAGTCTGCAAATAAATGACCAAGAATCCCTCCCAGAATGGGTCCTGTGTCCTCCCTTCCCATATGGGTTTGGATCTCACTGGCTGTGACCTCAGCCAAGTCCTGACCTCTGTTCCCATAATTCTTTTCCTATGAAGTAGAAATGTTATTTATCCACAGCAGCTGCCCAGAGTTGGGCAGGATAAACACACTGTAAGTGTTAACTATGGTTGTGCTTGTGTGTGTTGAGTATATGTGTGTGTGTGTGTGTGTGTGTATGCACAGACACACACACGGTTGGCCTTTCTTATCCGAAGGCTCTGCATCCAATTATAGGTCCCACCAATCAGGGATTGAAATGCCAAAAACAATTCATCTGTACTGAACATGTGTGGACTTTCCTCCTTATCATTCTTCCCTAAACAGAGCAGTGTGACACTAAGCACGTCGTTCAGGTGTGTAAGACACCTAGAGATGACACAGATGGAAGGATGTGGGCAGGTTACAGGTGGACATTCCACCTGGGCCAGGAGCACCGGATACACTGTCACTCAAGGGTCCAGGAGCACCTGCAGGTCTGGGGGACCTGCCCTGGTCTCACCAGCACCAAATCAGCACCTGGGCTGATGCACCCAGAGTTGTAAGTTGTGGACGTCACTCACCTAGGTGCTGGGCTGCTGGGCTGCTGGGGATAAATGCATAAAAACAAAAGGCCTATATGTAAAACAGCATGAAATTTATGCAAATAATTCTGTAGAGATGCATATGTGTATTTTTGTTTTGTTTTGTTTTTGCTTTTTGGAGACAGGGTCTCACTTTGTAGTTCAGGTTGGCCCTGAGCTCACTATGGTGCCCAGGCAAGCCACCGCAAACTCAATCCTCGTCTCTACCTCCTGAGTGCTGGGATTACAGGCGTGAGCCACCACGTCCGGCATTGTGGTATGCGGTGTTGATTGTTGGTGGGCATGTCTCCACGCCCAGCATTATATGTAGTTACCAGGGATCGAACTCAGGTCCTTGCGCTTGCGAGGCAGGCGCCGGAACCACTGAGCTAACTCACCGGCCCCATATGTGTGTTTTTATATACAAGGAGAGGAAAGGATGGTTAGTATGCATAAGAGAAACAGACTTTTAAAAAGAATCTGTAAAGTGAAATGATGTAGAGAGACCACGGAGAGGAAGCTCTTAAAGGTTAAAAAAAAAAAAAAATGGAAGGAAGATGAGGGGAATTTCTGCCAGGAGGATGAGCGCACCTGAGGCAGGAGGCCAGGAGACTCAGTGCTTGCTTGCCCTTGACAGAAGAAAATTGGGAAGACAAACAAACCGTGTGCACAGGTGGGGAGAGGCACAGCAGGCTCAGGGTGGAATGAGCCAGGGCCCTGAGTGTAGTGAGGAGCTCAGAGCTCACAGCCCTGTCTCTATGGGGGGGGGGGGCTCTCAGCACTCAGCGGCACCTCCCCAGCCCAGTGGCTCCCTGCGTACCTCTGAGCCCCACCTGCTTCCCTCACTGAGGTGGGACCCAGCACCACTGGAGGGTGTCCCGTTGGCAGGGTGGGGACTCAGCCAGTTACGTGGCTAGACCAAGGCCACCCAAGTCAGATGCACCATCTTCACCATCCAATCCGTGTCACCTGCCTCTCAGCTGCCCTGGTCCCCTGGACTCTGTCACAGATAGGCACTGTAAGACACTGAAATCCAACAAGGCACTGGCATGCATTCTCTCTGAGGCAAATCTGGTACCAGTTTATCCACAGGATGCAAAGTGTCCGAAATGCATTTCACTCACTACCAAGATTATTTTTAGCATCTTCAAAAGTAGAGGGAAGTAGGAGCTGGGTTAGAACCTAAGATAGCAAACCTTGATGAACCTTGGGGTTTCAGTAGTAAATATTTAGGATGTTTTTTTTTTTCCCAGAAAATACCCTCATACTGCAAAAAGAAGACAAAGCTCCCTGAGTTCAGTTGATTTTTCTGAAAAGATTTGTGGACCAAGACCATATGTTGTGGAATCTCCCTACACAAGCAGCTCTTTGCCATGGGGTAAAATCCCCAGGCATGACCGTGCCTCAGAATACTCTGAGAGTCTTGCAATTTCTTACATAAGGCAATTCATTTTGGAGTTGACAACATTATGAAATTGGAACAAATCCCAGGGATGTAGAAACAAAAGCACTTGAAAGTTGGTGACATCTGTTTTTATTAAAAGTTGACACCTTTTATCAAATTATATTTATAGCTACCCCTCCTTTCAGTTCAGAGGGGGTCTGGAATCAAGGGGAATCATCACTTATTGGCTTAAATTATAAAAGATGGAATGATAGTGAGGACCGGAGGGATTTCAACCCCCCAAATGTATCTCCATGCTGTCCTGATTATCAGCATATCAATGCTTTGAAGCATAGATTATTTTCCCCCAGATGCATTAGGCAGAATCTGATGCAGATTGTATAAAATGATGACAGTATCAGCCAACCTTACTTCGTCTCTCATTTCCACTACTTTTTCCTAACTCCAAAAAAAGCACAGTAGAGATTTTTTTTTTTTTTTACCATGTTCACAGAATCCAGAAGGCATTCTCCAAAACTCTAGTCTGGCTGTCTCTTTTCTTGATAATTTTAAGTATTTCTTGCAAGATACACATCTTGACAAATTTTACTGTGTTCTGCATGTTTGTCCCCTGCAAAATCCAAATGTTGAAATCCTAACCCTCAAGCCGATGGTATTAGGAGATGAGGCCTTCCAGGTTGAGGTCATGGGGTTCTGACCTTATCAAAGAGGGAGCTTATTCTCTGTTTCTGTCTTGTGAAGACACAGCCAGAAGAAGCCACCAATGAGAACTGGGCCCTCTCAGGACACCAGGTCTACTGCAACCTTGATCTTGGACCTGCCAACTCCAGAACTGTGAGCAACATGTTTTCAGATTAAAGCACTCTGTTAAACAACCCTGCACCCTCATCTACTGCCCATCCCTCTGACAGTTCTACCCCAGGATTCACTGAGACATAGGAGTTGACAGGTAGGGCTTCCAGGGGGATAGGGGACAACTATCTCCTGGCTGGGCCTGTGTGACAGTTATAATAAGATGTATGATCAAAACATATGGTAACTTTTTAAATTTCTTAAACAATTTATTACAATAAAAGTCATATTGCCATTAATCTCCCTCAGAATCATGCCTCTCATTTCAAACACACTTATCCCATCATTCTGATCACTTTCTAAAGTCCTTTCTCATGAATGTCTTTTTATGGCAGACTCAATATTCTGAATCAATTCAAAATGTCTATGACAATTACCATCAAATAAAAACATTCCATGGTGTCATCATCAGCTTATCTGGCACTGTGCAACCTCTGGTACTTCCTCCAGATCAAAATAACCATGAAAGATAATTAAGGCAGCCATGATGGCACAAGTACAGACACTCTCAGAGGAGGACTTCTGGAACTGTTCAGGAAGTTTGTGAAAGACAGGATATGCATGTATGAAGTGAGAGGGAGTAAAGGCCATGTATCTTTTACTGTAATAACTTTTAAAAGTGTAAACATTCACCATATGTTTCCATCACACCTCACAGACATTCTGCTTTGTTTGGTCTGAGAGCCACTCAGAGGAGTAATGAAACATACTTCTGGGTGTAATTGTGTGGTTTACTGAGGCACGACCTTGAGATCTGTATCAGGACCCTGGGATCTGTATCTGGGCTCTGCCTGCTTCCTTTATGGCAGTTTTCTGTTCTACTTCCTGGACACTATGAAGTCGGTAGTTTTGTTCTCACACACTGTTCACCTGATGCTCCTGCCATGGCACCTATGAGATCATGAGCCAAGTTCAACCTCAATTCTGTAAGTTTCAGACATCAGATATTTTGTACCATTAGTGAGGAGCTGACTGACACAAGGTATTTGTACCAGAGAAGTGGGGTAATACCTTATTGTGTGATTTAAAAGCCTTGGAAAGTGGCATGCAGGATGAGTTTGGAAAATTTTGGAGAAGTGAACTAGAGAATACCCAAACAGGGCCTGTTGGGTGGTGAATCTA
>PVIC010025191.1:0-25482 GCA_004025085.1 Thryonomys swinderianus
GTGATGAGGGGAAGGAATAAATATGATTCAGAAAGAAAATAAAAGAGCATGTATAAGGGGGGAGGAGGGGGGAGTGGGTAGGGATATGGGTAAAAATGAGAATTAACTTGTGGCATATACTGGTACAAATTTCCCAGTGTTATATGTGATTTTGAGATGTATATAAATTGTACCAATAAAGAATTCAATTAAAAAAAAAACATTTCTGCCATTTTCTTTTCAGCTGGAATAGAGAATAAATATACCACAAGTGAAACTCACAAATAAATGACACAAATGATCCTTTTTATTTCTCACTTGGATTATTACCTTTTCTGATCAATTTTTATTTCCTCATATAGAATTCCTATATAGTTACAATTTATACAATGCAATCTCATTAACTCTTTGGTATTCTTTTATTTTATCTAGAAACTTTTTTTTTTTTTGAGACGGGGTTTCGCTGCCTCGAACTCATCAATCCTCCTGTCTCAGCCTCCCGAGTGCTGGGATTACAGGTGTGAGCCACCACACCTGGCATTGTGGTAATCGGTACTGATTGCTGGTGGACGTGAGTCACCACGCCCTGTGTTGTATGTGGTTACCGGGATTGAACTCAGGACCTTGCACTTGCGAGGCAGGCTTTGAAAACACTGAGCTAAATCTCTGGCCCTAGAAACATATTTTTGTTTCATAGTTATAATCCTACAGAAGTACATACTCATTGAAGTTCTCTGGTGATGTTTTTTGAAATTATGAAAATTTCTATCGCTATGTACAGAATTCTTTTGCATGATTTGTCTCCCAATGAATTAAGAATTGGCCTTTGTTTCTCATGAGAAATGTTATTAATATTATTAAGCATTCATTGTATACTTATGATTATTCATTCACAAAATATAAATTTCCAGAATTTATAAGGAACTCAACTCAGCAGCAAAAAGTAATCAATAAAATTTTTGATGACTTCAACAGACATTTCTTTAAAGACACACAAATAACCACAAAGTTTATGAGAAAAAAATGGTCACCATCAATATCATCTGGGAAACATAAGTAAAAACTATGATGAGATAGATATTATTTAACTAAATTAGAATGACTACTATCAAGAGGGGGAAAAAGAAATTCAGGTAAAGATGTAAAGAAGAGGAAACTCTCACATACTCTTGAGATGGATGCAAATTATTACTACCACCATGCAAAACTGTATAGAAATATAGCAGAAAATAAAGGCATAACTATCACATGATCTAGCAGTCACACAGATAGGTGCGTATCAAAAGAAATGAAATCAGGATGTCACACAGAAACCTACACCTTCCTCTTTGTTGTAGCTCTATTCACAAAAGCCAAGTTATGGAATCAACCTGTTGTTCATCAATGGATCAGCAGGTTAAAAAATGGGCACATGTATACAACAAAATATTATTCTGTTTTTGATGAAATTCTGCCAATTTCAGCAACATGAATGGAACTAATAGATCTTATGTTAAGACAAACAAGTGAGGCTCAGCAAAGAAAAGCAAATCATATATGTTTTTACATGTGTACACTGAAAAGTGATGAATATCTGGAAGTTGAAGATAATGGGATTGATGTGGAAAAGAGATGGTAGACACAAAACAATTTCTGCTACATGGGAAGAACATATTTGCTCTTACAGAGAAATGAAATTCTGGGGCCAGAGATTTAGCTCAGTGGTTCCAGCGCCTGCCTCCCAAGCGCAAGGTCCTAAGTTCGATCCCGGTGACCACATAGAATGCTGGGCTTGGCGACTCACACCCACCAGCCATCAATACCACATACCACAGTGCCAGGTGTGGTGGCTCACGCCTGTCATCCCAGCACTCGCGAGGCAGAGACAGGAGGATTGCTGAGTTTGAGGCTTGCCTGGGCTACATAGTGAGCTCAGGGCCAGCCTGAACTACAAAGCGAGACCCTGTCTCAAAAAAAAAAAAAAAAAAAGAAAACAAAAGAAATTCTTAGAAAATAATTGTGTTATACATTTAAGAACTGTTAATGAAGCAGATTTTATATATTTATGTGTGGAAGCTAAAAAGTAAACCTCAAAGAAGGAAACAAAACAATTGTTACCAGAGCCAAGAAAGCATACGAAGGGGAGAAGGCTGCAAACAATGTGATCAGTGAGTACAGAGATGTAGGTAAATTATAGGAATGATTTGTATTTTTCCACAGAAAAATATCACAAATCTTGTAGACAACAGTTAATTACTTCAAAATGGAGAGAGAATTCTGAATGTGTTGCGTAATGACAGATGTCGAAGTTAATGGATAAGCTACTGATCTCTACCTTATCATTTATATGATGTGTATGTATATTTTCAGTATGTTCCCCATAAATCTATACTGTCGATGTGTTAATTAAAATAAAATATATACAGAAATAATGTTTTTTTTCTAATCAATCCAATGTATACCATTCATTGAGTATGGCTCATACTGAGCATATTTTTCCCTGAATATGTGTCACCCACTGCAATATATTGGCATGTCTCATGGTTTTATGATTGTTGTTCAGAACTGTGGTCTTTAAATGAGATAAAATTATAACTCTAGTAACCAAAGCCCACTTCTCATTGTTTTATTTTATGTGGGTTCTTTGTCTTTAATTATTCTTTAATTGCTCTACAACATTAATTCTATGGATTCTCTGATAATTGTTATGAATACATCTGCAGTCTGTGCTCAGTGATCTTGATATTCATGCAAATGTTTGACAAAGACTTTCTCAATTACCATCAATAAATACTCCCCCAGCCTTTGCTTAGGTGCACTGCGTGTGTGTTGGTGCACATTTTGAATCCACTTGGCATACAGAACGGTGGTTTAGCTTTCATTTCTATCTTTGTTAAATTCTCAAAGTCCCTGAGAATTAAGAGTTTGGAGCCTTCTCAGTTCTCTTCTCGGTATGGATATAAATGTGTGTGTATTCATACTTTCAGTTCTCAGGCTATATATGAGGTTTTCTTTTTTAATCTTTTATCTATCTCATTCCACAAAATTTTATTGTTTTTTTTTAAGTTTTCTGTGTACTCCAACTGGTATTAAATCTCAGACAGCTGAGATATTAAACTTCCACTGATTGGGAAACCCTTCCATGATTAAAGATTTGTAAATCAGATCAAGTAAAGACAACCCCCCTGACTCAGGATTTCCAGGGAGCCACCATAGTGGTCAAAAACAGATAATCCCGTGACAATATGGCATGATTGCTAGCAACAGACTTATTCTTTTTCTTCCGGTGGCAGCCAGCTGAAGATAGTAGAAAGCTAGGCTGTAGAAGATCCGGGGAGAGAGAGAAATGAGGACTAGGGAGGACAAAATGCTATGAATTTTGTGAGTCTCATCAAGTTTCAGCCACTTTTCTTTCAGACATGTTGCTCAGCTTTTGCAACTTGTTGTTGCACAACAGAGATGCACAAAAGCTCTTTCTGACATAGTCGCCAATGTGCTTATATCTTTTTGAAGAGTTGGTTTTCAGAGATCTTTCCTGCAAAATTCTCACACAAAGAATTCTCCTTCTCACACAAATAATTTTTCATAACGAAACTACAGTGGGAACTTGCTTCACACCATGTCATCAAAGATATTCTAGGAAAAAGAATGTCAGGTCATGGAAATTTCAGCTAAATTCTTGATGGCTTTCCACCTCACCTGAATAATCCAAACATCTTACTGAGGCTCACGTCACACTGGTGTTTCTGTCTGTTCTTAGCTCTCTGTTTTCCTTCTTAATACTCAAGCTTCTCTTTCATCTGTAGTCACGCTGCCCCCTTCGGTCCCTTGAACATGTCAAATATGCTCCTGTTCACTACTATTCCCTATGTCTTCTGTCTTAGCTAACCATATTATTTATTGCACCACATTATAATGATGCCATCACAAATATCATGTTAAAAGAGGACTCACTTGACCACATTTTTTCTTCTGTTCTTTTTCCCATTAGATGTGTATGGTGACAACAAGAATGTCATTTTGAACACTATGTTAATTTTAAAAACAACCTCTGGCATTTAGCGGGACTTACTAAATATCGGAAGAGTTTCTAAATAACATTCTATCTAAAGGTAGTGGAGATAAATGAACGTTCTTTATAGTACAGCATTTCAGTCTTTAAGGGCAGTCTTAGAATAAGAGATTTTTGTGAACTGGTAGTAGTGAATCTTAAATTGTCTTTGACAGATAAAAAGCTTTTAGAAAAGAAATCTCATTATGAATGATTAAATGACAAAAACACTGAGATATCAGTAGAAATTGAGCTTTTAATGAAACATATCCCTTCGTACTGGGAAAGCACACAATTCCCCCCCCCAGGATATATTGAATTTATTTTTTAGGTTATCCTTTAGAGATAAAACAAAAATTTCAATGTTCATGGACATTATTTGGCCAAAGAAGTATATCCTTTCTGAATAAAAGCTTTAAAGGACCTGTGTGGTTTTCCACAGGGTTCTTGGAGGAGCCTGACTGTAAATGCTTCTCTTTGTCATAGCTTCAGCATCAATATAATGCACATCTGTGGAATTGCTTCTGAATTTACAGAGAAAATTTGTCGCAATGACTTTGCTTTCATCAATTCTGATTAGGCATTTACTACCAAGCTTCATTTGGCTATAGATACTATATGAATGAAGAATGTAAGAGAAGTTCTTGCACTGACTAAGCTATTTTGACACAAATCTCCAAGAATTGACTCACTAGCAGGACCCCATAAGCTCTCATGAGAGGTGACTTATGTCCCCTCATTTATAGCTGCATCTTCCAAGAAGTGTGGGATGGTGTAATGAACTCTGAAATGCTGCTTCTGCTTGCTGTGCTTTTAGGTCATCTTTAAAAAATGACAACTCTATTTTTCTCCCAAGAAAGCACACTTTGCGTTATGTATAACAGTGATTTAAGCACTCAATTTGCAGGAGTGAGAGATGCAGTACAATAAGCATTCATGAGTGAGTTTTACAGAATCGACGAAGAAAAAATAATTTTACTTTCGCTCTTTTTCCTCTATTGATATCTCAGGGCCAAGAAAGGATATACCTGGCAAGGGTGACTATCAAGTCAATGAGTAAAATGAAAGACAAAATTGAGAGTGGAGATTAAATCACAGGGCACCGATGCTAGACAAAAGCATAAGCTCGTTGTTCAATTCTTTCTCAAATATTTATTTAATTGCTGTCATTTGGAGGCATGTATGTGTGTCTAAGAAGTCACTTATATTCCCCAAATTGATCATGAAAACTAAGATTAAAGAACACGTTTTCTTAGTAAATTTTTAACAGTTTTATGTCATATCCTCTTGTGTAAAATCGATGGAAACTATGGAGTTTATTTCTGAAATGGAAGCAGGAAAACCAGTAGACAACAGCCTGTGTACAGTTATAGAGATTAATTAATACTGTAAAGCTCATCCTTCAACCCCTAATTAAGGACTCTTGAAATCAAGAACAATATTTGTTTACATGGAATGATCCTAATGCACAATTCTCCATTTTGATGAGTTTGTAACTTTGACACATGCCTTAACTTGCAAGGCTATAGGTAACTACCTAAAGGAAATCTTCTGTTTTGAGGATCATTTAAAGCTTTGCTTAACACAGAGCTTAATTTTATGAATAAATACTTACCACACCATGCAGATTTATGTTTTAGAAATCTACATTAAGTGAAACTCTTTAAAGACAACTATAATTCTATACAATGATGAGTGCATATTTATCAACATATTCATTCATTCAAAATATTTACTAAAAGCCTAATGTCTATGAGAGAATAAGAAAATAATATGTCAAACACTACACTAGGTTGGTATGTCATGCCCTGAAAGCATGATAATATAATGTATTATAGAAGATACAAGATTAAAATGTTTTATTACGGTTAACAGAGAGAATTAATTAGTAACTTGGAAAGGACAGAGTAGTTTAAGGAGCAAGGTAATATCTTGGTCTCTATTATATTTGATGAAGTTTAGAATGTTCATGAAATAATGTGTTTTAGAGTGGGACTTGGTAGAGGCTTAGAGACTAGATTTTAAGTTACATTATATATATATATATATATATATATATATATATATATATATATATATATATATATATATATATATATAATAGTGTATAATTTTAGGACCAATATAACAAAAAGTGGCTTATATGAAAAGTGGCTGAGGCTCAATATAAGGTTGTAATTTTGTAGCCAGAAACTGAATAACATATGAAAAGTAAAGCATTGCAAGGTTAAAAGAATTATGTCCTAGCAATGATTGGATATTGAATAATAATAAACAAGACTCAGTAACAACGCAGTATATGTTGTGACAACTGTTAATATTTGGAGAAGGACAGGAAAAACCTGAGGAAAAGGACTATGGGAAATATATTCTATTTGATGAATGCTGAAACCTAGGTTATAAGAACTGTCAATCACAGTTTTATGTCAAAGAAGTTCACCCAAGTGATTAGAGTTCTGTCAACATCAGATTAACAAGGCACACATTTTATACTGCAGAGCAGTTGAGCTGTGCAAAGTTCTGTTTTCAATGCCCTAGAACAAATTTTCTGCTACAATAAATAGTAACACATGTAAACCATGAAAGGAAAAAATTATAATTGAAAATCTGAAATACAGAAGGACAAAAAGAATCTCTCATAAATTTTAGTCCTAAGATTGGTAGAACTCTAAGAAATTTAAAGTATTCTTGCTGTATACCAGGGCCTTGATCTGTCAAGCAAGATGAGATAGTTATATTGTACTTATTTTCATTGTATACACTACATGAACAGAAAATCAGGACATAGTGGGAAAGCAAAGAAACTCTTAAAGAAAATTTCAGGAACTATTCATTCTTTCCTCTGTACATACCCACTTGCACAAAGATAGGTCATTTTTATCTTCACCTACAGTCAACAGTTCACACTTTTTGTTAGGATGTAGCAGCATAAAAGAAACTATATTTTTAAGATGAATTTTAGGAATATAAATGAGAAAGTAAAAGAAAAGTTTGATAGCATTTCTTTAATAATAATACCATATGCTAAGAAAAACACTTATATACTACAATGAAATTCACAATCTATGTTGAGATGCAGAGGGAAACTTTCACAAAGAAAGACTAAAAAAAATATTTCCAATGAAATTCAAGACATATTGGTTCAAAGAGTACTAGATAAATAATATTTATAATTTATATGAGAAAAGTAGTTATAAATTTTATTGTTTTTCTGTGTGCCTGCCAGAAACTACTGACCTTTAGAATAAATTTGCCTTTGTTAGTTTCTCATTAATATTGAATGCTCCAAAGTAGCTCTCAAGTACATTTTCTCAATTTCTGATCTCAGATGTCATTTGCTCTTGATCATACTGCAGTCTTTATTCAACCTGCAGATGAAGCACAGATTCAAATAATTATCATGCCCAAATGCCAAATTAAATTTGTTTTGATTTGACTTAAATTCATTTTTATAAAATTCCAAAGACAGGTTTTTAAACAGAATAAATCATTTCTTGCTATCAACTTCTATAATTGTAATCTTCTATTTTCACATTTATGAGCATCCATATAGTTACTATCTTAAAAAACCGCTTAGTTGATATTAAATAAAATTAGATGTAACATCTCTTTATTCATTTGACTTATTTCACTTAGATCAGGACCACCGATTTAAAAATATTTAATTCCTTTTTCTCTTTGGAATGTGCTCCTTTTCAAGTTGAAGCCAGTGTTTTGATGAATAGAGCTTTATCTGAGAATGAAGAAAGTCTTGAAAGCCAGAGAAAAACAGAGAAAGTACTTTCGTTTAACAGTCAGAGGAAGTATGGGTGAAACGTCTCACTCTTCTGTTTCAAACAAGACACCTGGCTTAGAATAGCTTGGTTTTATACCAGGAAAAGTTCTATGTGATACAGAGATAAAACACGACTTGCCAAGATTGCTATGTCCCTTTGGTGCAGTTAATAATATATGGTAAATCCAACGCAGGAAATGCAACGCATTGAAATGCATTTTTCTGTCTCATTAATTTATACAAGCCTATGAATAAGCTTATCTATATACAGATATAGAGAATAATTTCTCTTTATTATTACATATGTTCATATATATTCATATATGTGTGTGTTCATTTGAAAAAAACTCAATATAGTTTGCGATCAAATCGTAACTCCTAGGTTTAAATAATGGTTCTAATTATTAACTACTATGTGGCTTTGAGTAACTCAATGATTGTTTAAACCTCAAGTTTGTCATTAGTGCAATGGTTCTTCATAAAACTCTGGATAATTTCATAAAATTTTAAGGGATATTTATAAAACATCTTGCATATATCCAATGCTATTTCTCACATATGAAATACATAAAAATAATCCAAAATATAATATTACATCTGCAACAAAACACCTAACTGTTAAAAATGGATGTCATCCTCTCCTAGATGTATCTCTTCTATTTATTTATTTATGTATTTATTTATTTATGTTCTTGCTTGATTGCTCTGGCTAATTTTTCTTTCTTTGGTACTAGGGATCTAACTCAAGATCCCTGTGAGGCAGGAGTGGCACCACTAAGCTAACTCCCTGGTCCTCTGGCTAACATTTTGAATACTACCTTAAACAAAAGTGATGGTAGTGGGGATCGTTGACTTGTTCTTGAATTTAGAGGAAATGCATTCGAGTTTCCCCCATTCACTATGATGTTGGCTGTTCATTTGTCATATATAGCTTTCATTATATCCTTTTGTGGTCCTTCTATACCTATTTTTTTCAGAATTGTTAGCATGAAAAGGTGTTGGACTTTTACAAATCTTTCCTGCATCTATTAAAATAAGCATCTGTTATCATGTGAGCCATTACATTTACTGATTTTTCTTGTTGAACATCTTTGCATTTCAGAGATGATACTCATTTCTTCAAAATGTATCATTTGATTACAAGCTACACTCTATTAACTAGCATTCTGTTGCGGATTTTTGCATCTTTGTTCATTAAGAAGATTGCCTTGTAGTTTTCTTGTACCAGTTACAAATCTGTACAGTTCTGAAATCAAAGTTATGTTGAATTTGATAAAACTCTGTCTTTTTCAGTTGATTTGAAGAACTGGAGTATTGTAGGTAACATTTCATACTTAAAGGTTTTGTAGAATTTAGAAGTGAATTAATCAATTCCACCAAAAAGCTCTTATAATTCATATTCAATTTCAGCAGTGAAACACAATATAAAAACAGTAGCATTTGTATGCATCAACAATGAACCCAATGTGAAGAAAATTATGAAAATAACATCACTTTTGGTAACATCAATGAAAACAAAATACCTAGGGATTCATCTGACCTAAGGAGGAAGATACCTCCACAAAGAAAACTATGATAGTCTGGCAAAAGAGAGTGAAGACATCAGAATGACGTTCCCTGCTCAAAGATAGGCTACAATGACACTGCAAAAAAAAAAAAAAGTCATATTATCAAGATTGTTACATAGGTTCAGTGAAATTCCATCAAAATACCAACATACTTCATAGATAGCAGAAAAACAAAGGCTAAAATTCATATAGAAATGGAAGACACAGAATAGCAAAATCAATCTTTTTTATCAGTAAATGTTTGCAGTACATGAATTTTACAATTATTTTAAATAATTGGAATATATACAAAACACAGCTTGTTTCATTTTTAATGATCATTTCTCCCTGCTCCTTTCTTACTCTAATTCCCATTTCTGTTCCATGCTAGTTGATATTATCACTCTTTTTTTAAATTTAATTCTTTATTGGTACATTTTATATATAGCTTACAATCACACTCAGCACTGGGGAATTTGTACTAGTATATGGACACAAGTTAATTCTCCTTTTTACCCATATCCCTACCCACCCCACAAACTATATACATGTTCTTTCTTTTTCTTTTCACATCATATTTATTATTTCCCCTCATTACTTTCCCTACCACATTCCCTTTGAATATTTCCTATTTCACAAAATCTATCATACATTCTAGAACTCATTTCCATCTACAGGTTCTCATACCAGAGAAAAAATACAGTATTTACATATCTGGGATCTATTTATTTCACTTACTAGTGTGTCCTCAAGGTGTGTCCATTTGCACATAAATGAATGAAACTTGTCATTCTTTATGGCAGAGTAAGACTCCATTTTATAAAAAAAAACACATCTTCTTTATCCAGTGATACTATTAATCTTATTTCATGATTGTTGTGTATAATATCCACATTGAGATTAAGGCCTGTAAGACCCACATCACTGACATTATTTGGATCCTGCAAGTGGCATACCTTCATTCTATCTGTCCATCCCCACCCTGTAGCCCCTCATGCTTAGTCCTCTAGACCCATTCTGATCTGCAAGAGATCCATCCTCTTGTCTCCTTCCTTTATTTTTCTCTTAGTTTGTACTTTGCGTTACTTAAATTGGCTTGTAAAATGTAATCATATTCTCAAGACATACTATACAGTATTCAAACTAATTTATCTTATTTATTTCACTCAATGTTAAATTTTTCAGGTACATCTGTTTTACTAAAAACATCTCAAATTTCTTCACCTTTATAGCACAGTAGTTTTCCATTATACATAGACAGCACATTTCGCTTATACAGCCATCTGTTTTGATAGGTATATAGACTGCTTTCAATATGTAGCGATTATGAACTGAGCCACTGCAAACACTGGTATGCATGTATCACTGTGGCATTATGTCTTTAGCTTTTGAGGGGAGATATTTAGAAGATGCATAATTGCATCCTAGGAAATGTCTAATTTTATTTATTTGATGAATTTCCATCCTGTTTTCCATAATGACTGTGCTAGTTTGCATTCCCAGCCACCACAATGTATGAACATTCTTTCTTCACCATACCCATGCCAACATCTGTTATTCTTTGATTTCTTAATGATTTTTTTCAAGAGTAAGAGAGAATCTTAGTGGGTTTTTTTCACTTGCTTCTTTCTACTTGCCAGGGATGTTGAAGATTTTCAATATATTTTTTAGCCATTCAAAGTTCATACAGAATTAAAAGAGAGTCAAAATACTAAAATCAATCTTAGTCAACAAGAATAAAGTACTAATCCTTAGAATACTTGACTTCATCCCATAGCCAAAGCAATAGTGATAAGAACTTCATAGTACTGGAGTGAAAACAGACATACTGATCAGATGAAAAGAATAGAGGATGCAAGACCATTGCCATAATGACTGTTTGATCTTTGACAAACAAGCCAAAAGCCTACATTGGAGGAAACTCAGACTACTCAACATGTAGTTCTGGCAAAAGTGGATAACTGTTTGCAAAGCACTAATATTTTTCACCACATATGCAATTAAAATAAAAATGAAGGAGATTGCTGGGTGTGGTGGCTCACACCTGTAATCCCCGTACTTGGGAGGCAGAGGCAGGAGGAGTGCTAAGTTTGAGGCTCGCCTGGGCTACATAGTGAGCTCAGGGCCAGCGTGAACTGCAAAGTGAGACCCTGTCTCGAAAAAGAAAATTAAAAATTAAAAAATAAACGGAGAGATCCAAACACTAGTAAAGCAACATTCAACTTGCTGGAAGATAAAATAAGCAAGACATTTGAGCCATAGGAGCAGGAAAGAATTTTCTAAACAAAATCACAACTGGGCAAGAAATAATAGCAAGAGTCAACAAATGGAATTATATCAGACTAAAAGCTTCTGCACAGTAAGATAAATTAATAGAGAAAAAGCATAACCTGCAGTATGGGAAAATATTGTTCCAGTAACTCCTCAGACATTAATATAAAGTCTATATAAAGAACTAAAACAGAATAGACCACCTAAAATTAGAGAGCTAGTTGAGAAATAGACAAATGAAACTAACAGACATTCCACAGAGGAATAAGTACACAACATCAATAACTATGTTAGGAGGTTGACCTTTTAAATGGAAGCCTCGGGATAATCATTAACTCAATTGGAGTTGGTGCTCTTCTATTCTTTTAGTTGCCTTTTAGTTTCTCCAGCAGTTGTACGCCACTCTCCTAAAACCTCTCTTTCTAGACTTGGGGAACTTTTTTTTTCCCCTTAAATGTTGTAAACAAATATTTTATAATATTCTCCTCTTTCTGCACTCACTAAGTCCTTTGAGTAATGAGTCTCTTTGTCTCTCTCTCTCCCTTTCTCTCTGCACCTCCTTTTACTTTTCCCTCCCTGTCCCTGCATCCCCACTTTTCTGTTAGGTCTGAGTAGTGAAGGACAGTATTTTAAGGGAGTGTTTTTTCATGGTTTCCCTTAGATTAGAGCTGGACTATTTTTGTTACAAAATAACAAAGTAGATTTTCAAACAAAACCTTTTTATCTCATTTTTTTTCTTTTTGCAGTGAATTTGCTGTATCACAGAGTTTTGTCATTTTTAAGAACTGCTGTCACTTCATTTAGCCTTTTCAATTTCTGTTTCTGACCCTCCTTTTCTTTCACTGCTAGAGGGCTTTAGTGTTCTTAGCAATTACCAACTTGGGACTGGCATACAGAAATCAATAGCATATTTTAAAGACTAAGTTTAGTTTTTTATATGTGTCACTAAAGTGGCTTCTTTCTACTTTATCACTTAGACCTAGAGCTTTGCTGCCTACATGCTAGTGATTGAAATGACATGGTAGTGTACAAAGCACTAAAATTTTCTGTTTGTCAGAGGTTCTGAAGTATAAAAAATACCTCAAGTGCATGTAGTAAAGTGGCTAAGAAAGTATGCTTCATCAAAAACTTTAAAATTCTGAAAAAAATTATATAATTTTGATTTATATCTTGCATTATTCTTGAGACATTATATATTAGGCAGAAATTGCCCCAGGGATGTCCTACATTCTGACTTATTGAAAAGTTTAGGACATCTGTCCGTTTGCGAAGTTTTCACATCATCTTATAGGACTTCAGTACTTTTGCTTTTGATGAAGCTCTTTGCGTTCCTTGAGCTCCTCATTCAGTGTTGTTTTCTAAACACAGTTTTACTAAATAATCACAATAGAATGTACATAACAAATGTCTCATCTCAAAGTTTTCAACTGCCAGCATCTTTTTTTACTTAGGGCTCACTAGTAAAACAGAATCAATAAGAAATACATGTGCGATTGTGAAAAAGATTTACTAGGGTGGCTTACAGGACTGGAGTCGAGCAGCTCACAATAGCCTTGTACACATTAGAAAGCCAGGGCACACAAAGGTGATTGGTCCTAGAAGATGAAAAACACAGAACAAGAGGGAGCCAGGATGCAGTTCCAGTTCAAGGCCGATTGCCTGAAAGTTCACTGCTGGATCATCCATTTGGGGCTGCATCAGAAAGCTGGAGAAACTGGAGACCAATATCTAAAACTGATGGAAAGACTAGAGCTATTAAAAATGACAACATTAGCAGATCAGTTCATGATAGCTGAACCTTGGAAACAACCCAAATGTCCATCAACTTTAAGCTGGATAAAGAAGATGTGGGTTTTTAAAAAATAAAATGGAGTATTACTCTGCCATAAAAATGATAATCTTTAGTCATTTATAATCAAATGGTACCTTAAGGACATACCCCTAAATGAAATAAATAGGTCACAGATGTGTAAATATCATATCTTTTCTCTGGTGTGATAAACTGAAGATGTAAATGAGATCTAGAATGTATGATGGATATTGTGAAATAGTAAATACTCAAAGGGAAATGGGGTTTAGGAGTAAGTAATGAAGGGAAAGAAAATATGTGATGATAAGAAAAAGGAAACAAAGCTTACGTATATAGGGGTAGGGGTTTTAGGGTGGGTAGGGGAAGGGACAAAATGAGAAGTCATGTTATATACTGGTACAAGTTCTCAGTGTTGACTGTGACCATTATGTGTATATATAATGTACTAATAAAGATTCAAATTTTTTAAAACCTGAGAATACTCCTTTTTTTTCTATTTTTATTCCATCTGGGCTACAAGACTATAGTGTGGTGTCACCATTCTCACAGGTATAAATCCTCCCCTTATTTTGCTGACCTACATGGCTTGCCACTCACAGACATACCGAGAGCAGTACTGTATCCATCTCCTAGCCATTTCTTACTTTATTCAAATTGACATATCATGATTAAAGGTCACAATACATCTATTGTCAACTTGACAACCAGGCACATTTCCTTGAATCATACTTAATCTTCAAATACAATGGCAAATTAATAACTGTCCTTAATATGATACAATTATCCTGCATTAAAATGGAAATGCACTAATTTCCTTGTCACAAGATAAAACACTTTTATAGGTGATGCTTATTATTTTCCTCACATTCCAAAACTTAAATATTGTAATGTAATATACTATTGTATATTTATGTATATTATATATATAATATTGTAATGTACTATAATATGCTATTCTATTCTAAGGAAAAAATAACTGTTTAACATATGCATATATGGGGCTGGGGATTTAGCTCAAGTGGTACCGCACCTAACCAGGATGCACAAGGGCCCGAGTTCAATCCCTGGTACCACAAAAAAAAAAAAAAAGAAAAGAAAAAAAAAAAGAAAACATATGCATATATATACCAGCACATTGTCAAAATAGGAAGTGAATACTCATCAGAGTTACAGTTCTTATGTCTGTACTGGTTGCCTGGACAGAGTTGGTATTTACAGGGACCTTCTTCTGTCACTCTTCGGTATCCCCTTGGGACTCACCAGACACCTCATCAGGTCACTGCATTGGTTTGACCCAGTGCAATAACTCATACTTTCATTCCTAAAGGTTGCAGGTCATTTGTTGTTCTGCCTTGTATGGTTTGCTGTATTTTCCCTTTGGCCTTAAGGACAAGGCACAGCAATACTAAGAGACACCCTGAGGGATCTCCAGCACTCCAAACGTGTTTCCTTACCTCTGTTGTGGAGCAGTGCTCTGATTTTCCCTAGTAGAAAACATAACTGTCAACATAACTCCCCTTTTATCTTGTTAATTCAGAGACACGAGGAACCCAAAATGACCAAGCACAAGTTTTAGCTTCCAGTTTAGTGGAATAATTTTTGTGTTTCCTGGTATAAGTTTTCATACCTGTGGAACTAAGACTTCTTGGCCAATAGAGCATTTAAGGCCACAGGAATAAGAACCAAATACTTTTCTGGTGAACAGCATCACCCTCATTTTCAGCGCTTGGTTACTGCGCCTGTGAATTCTAGCTATGGTACAAACATACTGTAACTGACTCAGAGCACATATGGCTTTCTGAAGAATCTTGCCCAGGTTTTGCAAGGTGCTTCTATCTACCTAGCACCTTACTTGCATGTTCACAATGCCATTCCATGTTTTTAGTGATTAAAGCTGTATCTGAATGGAGGGGAACACAGTGAGATTAATGGATTCCATGTATACGAGCATTTTGCCACTTTCTTTGCCTGAGAAGTGTATCCCTTAGTCATAAGCAATGGTGTGTTGAAGGTTATAACTGTAGATAAAGCATGCCATAAGTCCATAGATGGTAATCTTAGAGAAAGCATTATGTACAGGCACATAAAAAACACATACAAAAAAAGTATTGATTCCAGTAATGACAAAATGCAGACTTTCCCATAGTGGGAATGAAGCAGTCTTACCAGCCTGCCACCTGTTCACAGGCAGATCATCCCAGGGAGTGGTGCCTTACTCAGCACTGATTGCTGACATTTGTATACAGCAGTGGGGGTAACCATGTTAGCCTCAGTGAGTGAAAGTTCACACAAAGCTTCCATTCCTGCCACCATGACCATTTTGTTCATGAGCCCGCTGGGCAATGATGAAGGTGGCTCAGAAAAGATATTGATTGCTATCCACAGACTGGGTCATTCTATCTACATAACTTTGAAAGTCATCTATTGCTGAGATAATGTTTAATGAGCACTTACAGAGGACACAGATATCTTCACATCATTCACCTATATGGAGACATGTATCCACATGGCTGTCCCACAAGTATTTTTTACAACCAATTTTCCAGTCAAATTACTTCTAATTCCTTGACTGTCAGGATGGACCATTGGCCACAACGCATAAACACATGAATAAGTACATATTCACACATCTGGCCAGTTTTTCTTCCAAACAAAGCATAGCTGTGTGCACCGCTCAAAATTCTGCCCATTGCAGACACTTAACACTCACCATTGTCTTTCATGGATCTCCTGGAAATTAGCTGTAGGGTCGCAGCCTCCCATGTTCAGAGAGTACTAGTATAATGTTCAGAATAATCTATAAGCCAGGTCATAGAATTTTCTTCCTTTGTCAATTGTCAAAACCTCATGAGGTCATAGGGTCAGAATGGAAGATAGCAGAAGGAGTCATGGGTATTTGAGCCAACTGTTTATATAACTCACTTATATTTTAAGGACATGTATTTTAAGGCCCAATTATGTATATACTATTTCTATTAGATTACAGGTTTTTGTTATGCACACTCAAATGTATGATTTCTTGGGTCAGATAGAACCCAGTTCAAGATGGGCATTTCAGGTGAATATTAATCTGGTGTCCCATGTTCAAGCATTCAGTTTCCACTAAAGCTCAGTAGCACATGAGAAGATATGTCATAAAAGGAGAATAGTTGTGTGCAGACAATGGCAGAGATGTGCTCCAAAATCCGATGGGCCCATCGGCACCTCAAGTATCATTTGGTCAACTGGATTATAAAACACAAGTATCAGAGGAGCTTGCACAGTAGCACAGGTCTGTTACAGAGCCTTTCTTATCTTGGGTCTCAGTGCTAACAGCTTTTTGAGTCACTAAGTAAATGAGTTAAAGTAAAACACCCAACTGTGAATGAATTGTCTTCAAATTCTAAATAATTCCATTAAGCATTTCACCTCTTTTTTGATTGTAGAAGGGATCAGACTCAACACCTTACCTTTCATCTTAAAAGAACTTGTCTCACCAGACTAGATACTTCATTGAGGTAAAAGGTCCTTAAATTTTAGTAGAATTTGTCTCCCACTTTCTGACCCCAAAATGTTTCACCAGCAACTCTAAATAGACTACTCCCTCTTGATCACCTGGTGTAATCAGAATGTCATCAGTGCAATGGATCAGTGTGCTGCCTTGTAGAAGAGAAAGATGGTTAAGATATCCATGACTAAATTGTGATTTGGTGTTAAAAAATTGATATATTCTGAGGTGGGGCAGTAATCTGGAGTATCTCCACTGATGCAACATTTCTTTGATAAACTATAGTAGCAAACAGGTATGATTCCAATGATTTCAATTAGCCTTTTCTTAACATAATAGTATTTATACCATAGATTAGGAAATCAACACAGGAATTCTGCCAAATACTATGACTATCTATCAAAACTGTGCATTCTTGAACTGTGGAATTGATTACATGATACATTCACTGACTCGACTCATGAGACCCCATACAAGGAGAATCCTTCTCAGAGGGGAAGGATCTACAAGATCCTCCCTGAGAGGACCTCAGTTAAAACACAATTAATTAACTGACTTATGATTTAACTCTTACTAGAGGGTACAATGATGTGTAGACCTCCTTTTAGTTTTAGTTTAGGTTTAGTTAGTTCTAAACCAACATCTAAAAGTCCCCCAGCTATCTGTTCATTTAGTTTTTACCCAATGCATGGTTACCTTGGTAAAGAGCCACAGATGGAAAAGAACTTGGGGATATAACATGTTTTGTAGTGCAAGGAGGGTGCTAACTCAAGAGCACCAGCCTTCCCTTTCCTTTAGGGATTTTGGTCTGAACACTGACTCAAATCTTGGAGCTGACTTTCTGGATTATTGGATTATGATTTTTTTCTTGCTATGATTTGAGGTAGATTTTGGTTCATTAGACTTCAACTTTTTCTACTTATATAAAGTCAGCAAAAATTTAGTAGGCTATCTAGAATATATAAATAGCTTAAAAATTCAACCCCCCATGCAAAGACCCATTTCAAAAATGGGCATGTAAATGAAGAGAGACTTTTCAGATGAGGGAGTAAAAGCAACTAAGAAGAACAGGAAGAAATGCTCAAATTCATCAGTCATTCCAGAGATGCAGATGAAAACAACTCTGAGATTTCATCTCCCTCCAGAAAGAATGCCTGTTGTCTTAAAATTACCCAGCAATGAATGTTGGCAAGGCTGCAGGGAGAAAGGAACCCTTCTCCCACCGTTGGTGGGAATGTAGACTGGTGCAACCATTATGGAGATCAGTGTGGAGGTTCCTCAAAAAAAATAGGATTAGAGGTCTCATTTGACCCTGCTGCTCCCCTGCTAGGCATATACATCAAAGAACTACAAGATTCATATCACAGCAACATATGTGCACCCATATTTATAACAATACAGTTTGTGATAGTTAAATCTTGGAAACAACACAACTTTCCACCAACTGGAGACTGGATAAAGAAGATGAGTTTTTTAAAAAAATAAAATGGACTATTATTCTGCCATCAATAAGGATGTTGGAGTCATTTATACTCAAGTGGACATACATTAAGAACACCCTAATAGGGCCAGAGATTTAGCTCAGTGGGTCCAGTGCCTGCCTTGCAAATGCAAAGTTGTGAGTTCAATCCCAGTAACCACATACAGTGCTGGGGATGATGACTCACGCCCACCTGTAATCAGTACCACACCCCACAATGCTGGATGTGGTGGCTCACTCCTGTAATCCCTGCACTCAGGAGGCAGAGGCAGGAGGATTGCTGAGTTTGAGGCTTGCCTGGGCTACATAGTGAGCTCAGGGCCAGCCTGAACTACAAAGAAAGACCCTGTCTCAAAAAAAAAAAAAAAAAGAACACACTAATAAATGAAATAAATAAGTCACAAATCTGTAAATACCATATCTTTTCTCTGGTATGAGTAACTGAAAATGTAATTAAATCCTAAAATATATGATAGACACTGCCAAATAGAAAGCATTCTAAGGGAAATGGGTAGGGTTAAGGAAGGAAGGAAAAGAAAAACTTGTGATGGTAAAAAAAGGGGGAAACAAACTCATGTATATAGGTGGTATGGAGTTGTGAGGTGTTAAGGGAATGGGAAAACATGACAATTAAGTCATGTCATATACTGGTACAAATTCTCAAAGTTGAGTGTGATCATGATGTGTATATACAATGTATATCACAATTTAAAAATTTAAGACATGGGCTGGAGATTTAGCTCAGTTCCGGTGCCTCCCTTGCAAGAGCAAGGTCCTTAGTTCAATCCCTGGTAACCACATACAACAATAATGGGCGTGGTGGCCACACCCACTGACAATCAATGCCACATACCTCAAATGCCAGGCTTGGTGCCTCAAGCCTGTAATCCCAGCATTTGGGAGGCAGAGTCAGGAGGATTGCTGAGTTTGAGGCTTGCCTGGGCCAGCCTGAACTACAAAGTGAGACACTGTTTCAAAAACAAAGGCAATTTAGTAGGCTTCCTATTTACTTCACTTTTGAGAATACCATAATTAATTAGTCAATGTCATACATCTACACATGTCAGAACATTCTGATCATTCCTTTGCTTCTGCTGTCCATTATCTGAAGGTTGTATTCCTTGCCTTTGGGGGTTCAGTTTCTGCAGCCACTTGACCTCTTATATTCCAGGATCCAATTAAACCTAAAATGATTAAGTCTCCCAACTGAGTGAGGGTATTTACCACTGTAAAGCGTGGCATACAAAGACGAGCAGTGACAGAGTTCTTCCAGGATATTGAGGCACCACCGCAAAATTCTGTTTCTTAAGGTATTAGTTCAGAGCACCCTGTTAGACTATCCCAGGGTTTTATCTTTCCAGTCCACTTCAGCATTTCCATTTCCCAGAGCCGCAGCAACAGTAAGCCAAGAAGAATCTCCATCTCCTCCACAGTGGACAACCTTTAATTTATATTTCAGCCAACCAGCCATATACACTACAAGTGCCCTGTTAATACTATGAGATGTAACATTAAACTGAGAATCTCTATTTAAGTAGACTGAATAAAGAAATTCAGCTTCATGCAGTGTAGGTTTCTTTTTCCATACTCAACATCCTTCAGTTGCATTCCCATGGTTGTTCTCCAGATTTCTGCTTGTAAGCATTAGAAAACTCAAGTTCTTCAAGAGTGCAGCATAACTTCTCCTGAGTCAGACCTCACACCTCACCTTTGGAAACCTTCGAAATTCGATCTGATTATAGGCCTGCAAGCATGAGTAGGTGGTGAGAGTATCTGGAGCTCCATTGGGATTGTCTTTCTTGATAAGTGTATCTGGGAAAGCCCTTGCAGTTTCCATAGGGAACATGGGACTAGTTTCCCCAAATAAAGGGGAAGAGGTCAACCCCATGGGGGAGAGGGGAGGGACTGTCTCCGGCTCTGATGTTGAAATCTTTTCCTTTACAAAAGAATCAGAACATAAGAGTTTCATGTCCCTAGCCTTGTTTTCTCCAAACATTTTCATTTCAGTTTTCAGAATTCCATTTTTCCAATAAGCACTCTCACTTTTAACACCAGATACATTTCAAGGTTCATTATTAAATTTCCACTGTAACTTCATGAATTTCATTATAACAATTTTTGTTTGGCTTTCAGCATCTTGTCCCTGTGTCTAAAAGAGAGAAGATTCTCCTTCAGGACACATTTAGAAAACTTTGGATTGTTTATTTGTATATAAAGCTAGAAATTTAAATCTTTGTACTTATCATTTTGCTTTATTTCATTACCAACAAAACATGGAAGACTTTAAATAGCTAACGGATGGCTGAGGCTGTGAATTTGAATCTTTAAACTCATTCTTTCCCTTTGGTAGTTTTTTTTTTTTTTCCATTGAGGCCAAGAACAAACACCTAGCATCATTTTATTTCTTGTTCCTTCTGAAAATACTCAGAAATATTGTATAAGGATTTAATAAATTTATTTCATATCACAAGTGGTGAGTTAGGATAATCAAATGGATTTATGTTTTGTTCTATTTTAAATAGCTGACATCATGGACCATGATGCTCTCTACATTGTCAGAAAGAGAAATTATGGTAACTTTATGTCTCATGAAATTGGAGAGACAACTCCAATGTCTTAGTTAACTTTCCTCATTGCTAAGACACCAATGATTTCAAAGAGGAGAGACTAATTTTTGCTTATGATTTCATTATGGTTTGCAGGTCCTTAGGTAGAAACAACCTTGTCAAATGGTCTGAGAGACAAAAATTCCTCACACCATGGTAGTCAAGATGCAGCAAAAGAAGGAAGTATGCAGAGAAGTAGTATAATTCCAAGTCAAATCCCCAGTGATCCATCTGCAACTAACTTCATACTCCTCATAGCAATTTATCTGTAGTAGATTCAGAATCAAAACACCATCCACAACCTCTACCTTGAGAACCTGAGGTTTTGGGGGGACATTCTAGATTTGAACCAAAATACTGAAGAACCACTAAACATTACAAAAACTCATAGCTAATTTTGTTTCTTTAGAATGAGTACTAGTTCAAAAACCTGTATTATGTGGGGCTCTTTAGAGGACTGGAATGACAGAGTGACTAGAATATATATACATATGTGTGTGTGTTTGTATGTACACATGTACACGCATGCATGCACACGAGTGTGTGTTACAGAACCAATGTAAGGATAATGCATAATAGGCATTTGCAGGCTCAGAGGTAGGAGGAATCATAATGGCTGTCTGGATGGTGAAGAGCTGGAAGATTCATTCACAGCTCAACCCAAGAAGACAGAACTTTCAGAGTCATAACAATCAAGGATGAAGTGCCAGTTTGAGGTTAATGAGTTGGAAGCTCATTGGAGGGCCGGTCATATCAGTCATTAGAAGTCTAAGGAGCTAGAGAATGATGTCCGAAGATAATGGGAAAGAATGAAGCTCTTCAACATGGGAACACTTCCTCCTCCCCTTTTTTGCATCCAGGCTGAAAACTTTTCAGCTGGTACTACCTGTACTCTGGGTGAGCCTCCACTTTTCAGTTTTCTAGCCTAAATATCAACAGTCCACAGACAAACAAGTACTGTGTTTTACAAATCTAGCTATGGAATACCCAAACTACCACCCAATCTCAATTACTTTGCCAATACTGTAATTAAACATGAACTCTGACGTTTTATCTTAAGAAAAAAAAAACTGCGATATGATACTTGGCTGCTGGGCTGATGCTGGACTGACCTGGCTATGTGCCGACAGGGAGGGCTCCGCATGGTTTCTGTGGTACATGTGCCATGGGTTTGCCACCACTGTGTTAGGTGTTTCTTAAACCACTGAAGTTGTTGTATTATAATTAATAGTGGAAAACTCAGATTTTTAAGGAATTTTTTTTTCTATGCCAGTCCTACTTTCATATAGTATTACCCCTATAGATGAGTCATGGCAAAAGTGAGGCACACCTGCCATAGCATGTTGTTTGGATCACTGAAATGTCTAAAATGTTCCCTATCACTACTATAGATGCTTATATTTCTGTACTGCATTGGTCAACTTGCCCATTGCTGGATAAAGTACTCTCTACCCACAATTTAAAGACAGAGTGATTTATTTATCTTAGATTTGTACAGGATTCAGTCCCTTGTCAGCTGACTGAAAGGCAGGTACAGCAGAGTAAAAGAACATGGCAGAGATAAATTTCTTATTTCACCGTGTTCAGAAAACAGTAGGGCAGTAGTATTAAGGAGAAAAGGGACAGGGACCAGATACATGCCCCAATGTCATGCATTCATGGCTCACACAGACACATGCAGAAATATGATTTACTAATATTTTGGTTGGATTTCAAGCCAATCACTTTGAAAATCCAATTCAACTGTCATCTTCCATCCTCTGTAAGCTTCATATCAAACATGTTATTTAAACAATCCTTAAAATCAAAATGAGCACAAGGTCCTAATTGTATATACTATGATATGACTTTCCAGTAAAAAGTGAAAATTCAGTAATGTCCTCCTCAAAATTTCAACAGATCCAGAATTGTTCACAAATCCAAGCCCAATACCTCTTCTAATTCTGAAGGCAAATGGATAAAATGCTTAAAACAATTATACATTCCCGGGGCCGGAGGGTTAGCTCAGTGGTTCCGGCGCCTGCCTTGCAAGTGCAAGGACCTGGGTTTGATCCCCGGTAACCACATATAATGCTGGGCGTGGAGACACGCCCACCAACAATCAACACCACATACCACAATGCTGGACGTGGTGGCTCACGCCTGTCATCCCAGCACTCGGGAGGCAGAGATAGGATGATTGCTGAGTTCGCGGCGGCTTGCCTGGGCACCATAGTGAGCTCAGGGCCAGCCTGAACTACAAAGTGAGATCCTGTCTCCAAAAAGCAGAAAAAAAAGAAAAAAAAAAACAATTATACATTCCCAATATCAATGATAAAGGGTAAGCATTCTTATTCCAAAATGGAAGAATAGCATGATAAATAAGGATAGAACCAAAGCAAGAAAGAAACCTAGTATGCAAAATATTAGGTCCTATAACACTTTATTCTGCATCTTGGACACATTTTGCTAAGATAAGAATTATAAATGACACAAATGGTACCACATGTATGTCTATGAGGGTTTTCAGGTGACACAGCTTGTCTCTTTAGCTAGCTATACTCATAGTGTGTAGCTTTCCTCAGCAGTAGTCCACATTTCTCTAATGTCTAACTCTTGTCTGTTTTGTCCTCCATGTCCGGGACACATGGTCTCCCTCACAAAAACATCTCTTGACCTCTCAGGCCTGCCTTTAAAATCTGAGTGGAGTTCTCTAAAGATTGCAGTTTTTGCATTTTATTTGTCAGTAAAATGCTGCATCATATGGATGATGTCATGTGGTGTCAACAGATTGACCAATAGTTAGGCCCACTTGGACCATGCCTGCAGCACACTATGAGTGCTTAGTTCACTCAGTGTGGTAAAGTGAATCCTGAGGAACCAATTATCTGGACACACCTTGCTGTGTAGTGTGTCCGAGGGTTTTTTACTCTAATTAAACATTTACACTTTTATACTCAAACCTATGAAGGATAAAATCTTGCCAGTTTCTGAGAAGATCTGAAAGCACTTTGATTCTTACCTGTTAACAGAGTAGATGGTTGTTTTGTAATGATATGTACTAAAAATTCTCCTCCAAACTCTTATCAAAGTAACTTCATATTTTACTATGACCCTGTTTAGTTCTCCAGGGGCGCTACACAAGGTGCTGAGGCTACATGACAGACCCAGCATATCAATACCATTGAATATCATGGCTAGACCCTGCTTGCTGGATTGGCAGAGTTTTCTGGTAAGGACGGGAGAGTAGAACATTTGCCAAGGACATAGAAAAATGGGAAGCCATTATTTGCCACAATATAATGCGAATAGTTTCTAATCGAATTCCTCATGAAGTCTTTGTTCCCAACATAACATATCTTTAGGCTGGTCTTTCCTGTACACATCTCAGTATTGTTGCCTTCTTATCTCTGACCAGTACTCACATCACCCTGTTTATAGAATCCTAAGTCTTCTCATGCTTGAACATCCAAACTGTCTAAACTTCCACCACAAACCAGTTCCAGAGGCCTCTAATGCATATGGTCAACTTAGTCACAGAAACGACTCCACTCTGTTAGTATCAATTGTCTCTATTGGTCATATTTACCATTGCCGGACAAATTAAATGATAGCCATAACTTAAAGAAGATATTTATTTGTGTCAGGTTTCCAGAGGACTTAAAGTTCATGGTTATCTAGTTCCTAGGAAGAAAGTCATACTTGCAGGAGGTGGTGGAGTAAAGATGCTTACTTCATATCATCCAGGAAGTCAAGGACAGGATCAAGGATGAAGAAGAGGCCAGGGGCAGATATATCTTTCAAAGTTATGTCTCATAATCCACTCAGGTCCACCCAGAAATGTACTGCACTAACCCCAGGACAGCTCTCAAGCCAAATAAATAGATAATGGAGATAAACTGTCACATGTCCTTCTCAATAAAACCTTATTTTTAATGTGCCCTCTAAATTTTTCCTGTATAACTATAGTTCTAGATGCAATTATTTCCCTGAAATAACTCAGCTCTTATTTATATCTGCAAACATTTTTCCCTAAGACTAACATTGGCTCTGTTACCTACCTTGAATGGAGATAGTTCTGTACATATCTCCCTCTGTATCGCTCAGGGTTTAGAAGAGACTTTGATTATCTAGCTCCTGCTTAGTGCTGCTTTTCAGAATAATAATTCCCTAAATGCTTATATGTTTCAGAGCTGGATATCAGACCCAAGGACTTGTAAATTCCAGACAAGTTCTGTAACTCTCAGCTACATCCTCAGGTACCAAAACTCTTTTTTTTTTTAATTGAATTCTTTATTGGTACAATTTATATACATCTCAAAATCACATATAACATTGGGAAATTTGTACCAGTATGTGCCACAAGTTAATTCTCATTTTTACCCATATCCCTACCCACTCTCCCCTCCTCCCCCCTTATACATGCTCTGTTATTTTCTTTCTGTAACATATTTATTCCTTCCCCTCATCTTATTCCCACACCAAGTTTCCCA
Organism: Thryonomys swinderianus; assembly: GCA_004025085.1. NCBI lineage: Eukaryota > Metazoa > Chordata > Mammalia > Rodentia > Thryonomyidae > Thryonomys > Thryonomys swinderianus. The sequence goes on from PVIC010025191.1 coordinate 25,458, forward strand.
TAGAAGTATTCCACTCTATAAAAGC